>JAUBWS010056045.1:0-16681 GCA_032270445.1 Darlingtonia californica
ACTTACTGGGTTTTCGACGTTAGCCTATAGACCAGGAGTAGGGCAAAATGCCCGGAGCGGTATATTTGATAGACTAGGTTCTCCTGATTGTCACACCTACGACGTCACCCACAAAATAAGTAGCATCAAATTATTTGGCTTTTATTTTGGAATCCAGGAAAATTGTTGTATTTTGCTACGTTTTAATTTAGCGGTTTTAGTAAATGGCAGAGCCAAGAATTTCTTTGTAAACATCTCAGTTCGCACAAAAACGCAGTTCAAACGTTCCCATAATGCTAAAAAAGCATTGAAATATCAATTTGAGGTCATTTATATGACTTTTTGATGAAAACGCTATTTTTCTTTTGCGATCGCGAAACCACTTTTGATGCTAAGAACTTCATGTAATGAAAAACAAAATTTCTTACCTGTAATAGGCATTGTTACCACCCATGATATGACGATATTTGTGAAGAGCGACCAATCAACAACCTCTTTCGATCGAACGCGGCCGACGAATACTACGGAACCGACTTTACAATGTGTCGTACTAACGGGAATACCGAGATTTGATGCCAACAATACGGTTAACGCTGAACCAATCTCAATTGCAAAACCACTGTACCAAAGAAAAGTAGTAAGCGTTGTTAACGGAATCGAATTTAGGATAATTTAATCAACTATTTTAAAATCGTAAGAGTTCTATCTTCCTAGAAACACTTACAAGAAGCAAAATATTTACCCAGGATAACCTCTTCAGTTTTTCATGAACTGTTATCAATGAGGGTTCTGCCTTCGTGGAAACACCTCGCAGGGAATTATGCAGAGTTAGCTGTGATTTGCAACCTTGCGAAGACACTGAAGAGGCTATCGAATATTATTAGCTAATATTCTTGTGTTGTGTTGTTTTCACTACCTACAAATCTGAGGCATAGCCACGTAATTTCAGTTGGGGTGGTAAAATACCTTGTCTTGCTTTGACTTTTTTCAAAAAAATTTAAGATTTTTTTTATTTGATTAAACAAGGCACTAAATACCACGAAATTGAATTAAAAGTTTGACATTTTTGAAAAAAATGTGCAGCTTTTACGGAGATACCTCTTTGAATCTCGTTTTTTTTGTAGGGGAGGGGGTGGGAGATTATGGCCACGCCTGCCCCCGATGGTTTTTACGCATATGCAAAGTTGTGGAAGCATTAAAAACATGGTGGTTTTCTGTTATCGGGTCCACCAAGATTAAATTTCAAATTTTTCCATCGAGGCCTGAATAGGAGTCTTCAAAATATTCCTCATAGTAACCATAATTTTATAAAGTTTTGGTGCCGTAGGATACAAATTTGTTTTAGTGGGCGCAGTGTTTCAGAGTCACTCCCAGGACCAACAATGGTTTGGCTTGAGGAGGAGATTTTGAAAACTAGCACCTATAGATTGCGGGAAAACGCAATAAAATGCCATTTTCATGTAGATTCTCCCTATCACTCTTGCCCTCATTGGTACGAGTTAAAACTTGACCAAAAAAAATCCTACCTAGCTATAAACTACATGAAAGGATTGAAAAAATCTTCAAATTCTTATAAAATTCTTGTTTTAGTTCAACCTGGTTGATAGTTCACTCAACCATGATCCTAGAATAGCAAAAAAAGTGAAAAGGTAACAGATCCTGGGAACGAAATTGTACTGAAATTCCAAATCATACCTTGATGGAGTAATGGGGGAGAGATTTTCTCCAATTGTTTTGATAACCCTCCTCCCCCATACACTTAAACCAACAATTATGCCCACTCCACCGTAGATTAAAATCCAATAAGGCGTGGCTGCTTTAGTGACGACTTGTCCTTCATTGTATATGAGCCATAATGAAATTACGGGTCCTATGGCATTGCTAAAAAAAGAGAATATAGTTGTTATTGTATGGGCTTACAGGGAATGGTGTAGACTATTTCATAGTCCGTTTAAGAAAAATCCGAAGGCGCGCAGGCGATATAGGGCTGTCGCGCGGGAACGAGAATTTTATGAAGGGAAGAAAATTAAACGCTGCGCTTTCCCCTTCATGTAGATTTCCTTTAATAAAATCATCTGGGAATATTACAGATACCTTAAACTTCGTCAGGGAAATGCGATAGATTATTTCCGGTGACGATAACGTTTTTAATTCATAAGAGAACATTATAGAAAAATGACCAAATGGCAATAGATGTTTTCACCGGTAAAGAAGTGAAACTCATACATACACCGTAAAGCGATTATTTGAAACGAAGCAGAACAAAAACTGTTGGAAAGTCACATTAGTGCAGGATCTTTTGACTCGTTATAATTAGAGTTCATTTAGAAGAAAATGGGGATAGGGACAAACTTACCTTACATCATTTCCGCCGTGGGCGAACGCACCAAAAGCTGCAGTTAGAATTTGCAAGTATTTGAACAATTGTGCTGAGTGTGGGTCATCTTGAATTTTGGACCGTGCAACATCATCAACCTCTGGTAGCACATCATCCAGAATACTCCTTCTTCTCGAACGCGTGGACGCACTCCTTGAGCGCGAGATACTCCGCGTTCTGGAGCGATGAGATTCACTACGTGAACGGCGAGATTCACTTCGTGATCTGCCTTCTTCTAACGCGTGGTTATCGATGATTGAATGAGTGTCTTTTAGCGAATGTGTATCTTTTAGTGAATGAGTGTCTTTTAATGATTGGGTGTCAATGGTAACGGATCCGCCCTCTTTTGTTGGTACGTGACCGTTAGCGTCAATCTCTTCTTTTGTAATGCTATTGTCTTCAGAAACAAATGTTTTGTTTGTCTGGCCTAAATACAATTGGTACTGAAAATGACAAGAAGCAAATAAACCAAATCTTCAAAAATAACTTTTCTTTATCCATACGGAACCGAGCAGTGCAGGTCTTAGGCTTCGCGAGGTTTACGGTAAAAAACATTTCAGGGACTGCAAACAAACACAAATTATTTAGCGCATATTTCAGTCCGTCTTTATAAGCTGATATTCAGGTCCACTTTTAGCTTTACCGCATGCTCCATTGTAAGCCCTGTTGGGGAAAATAATCTAAATATCAGGAAAGTCTTTTAGCTTTGCTTTGAAATGAAAAAACCCAACCTTGGACCAAAAACTTTTTTTCGCTTTTTGATATTCTGATGGCACTCAATAAAATAGCAAAAGGTAAAAGGGGCTCTAGGAACGAGGATGGAAAAGACCCAGTAGCTGTGATAGCGTAAGGCTTTCTGGACTGCTACCCTATATTTATCCAGAATAGGCTCTCCAATTTTATATCAAGACTATTACTAATGAGCATCTTGCCCTCCTGGAAGCATTTACAGGAACTTCATGGACTAGCAATGATTGACAATTTTTATGGTATCCCGACTCCTACCTTAATCCTAATTCTAACACCTAAGCATTTTTTTACTTAGAATTGACATACCTTCAGTTACTATAGCAACAGTGCCATCGGTTGACATGTAGTTCTCAGGTTGAAACCGAATCGTGTTCTTTACGTTCATACCCTCTGTATCACGTAAGACTTTTCTTTTCAACCATGGGTTTACCCCAAATGCTTCAATCAAAGCCAATAAAATTGAAGAACCCGCACAAAGACCCAATATGGAATACCAAGCAAAACTGCCCATACCAAAAACTAAGAAAAATTATAAGAATGAACAAGTAATTATTGCAAATATTCCATATTTTAACACTTTGAAGTTTTCTGTGTGAAAAAATTGTACACGGTTATAAAAACTTAATGGCCTGTGGGTAAAACAACTCCTCCCCGGGGCTATACCTTCTTGCTGTATGTAAAAGAAAAAGTTATATAGACAAGTTTACTGATCTGAAAAAGAAACATAGTATCACAGCGCGGAATACGAGTTCCATATATTACCGTATACGGACTAATATGGAAGAAATTAGTCCATATACGGTACTATACGGGACCGGTAGAATTCGATAGAATTTTACGCTGTGAATTGCATCGGTAAAAACATTTTTCATCTCTTGCTTAAGTGAGAAACGTAGTTCTACTCAGAATAGCGCAGCTAAGTTTCCAGCTAGTTAAAGAATGACATTTGTAATGAATAGCCTATGATAATATCAACTAAAATAGTTTGTCTAAAATTTCGTCAGAATGAATTTTTTCTCAGCCCAAAGTGACATAATCTCAGTTTTTGAAATCATGATTTGACACCATGATGTTTTAAAGTCATAACATTTTTAAGCTTTAAGTATTCATTGCTTTAGGCCGACATAAGGTCATTTTTTTTATACTCCACCCGCTTGCAAAATCACTAAATAACGTCTGTGAAGGAGTGCATTTCTCCACGAAATGACCTCCTCCGCAGACGTTTTTTATTATTTTGAGAGGTAAACAAGTACATTATGGTTGGCTTTATGCCCCTTTTCCCCATAGACCGTCACATATTTTAGACCAATAAGGAAAACAAAATAATCATTACTTACCTTCTTTGCTGCTGAAGAAGATTGAAAATAAATTGATAAATATGGTAGCACCAAATAGAATTGGTAGCGCACGTAAACCATTTCTAAGTGGACTGTCCTGAAATATTAAATGACCAATAAATTTTTGGACTTAGTTTATTTCACGACCGCGGCGCTCCTAGGTGTCCAGGACTGTAAAAAGAAAGTGTCCCACATATCGGACACTGAACCAATATGGATTAATGATTATGATTTCTAAGAATATGGAAATAGTCTTTGCTAAACTGTGCCTCTAGTGGTCCTGGTATACTTTCTTCTACGTAAAAGTATTGGCATAGTGATTGTTAGTTTAGCGTAAAACTTTCATGAAAGTGAAACTTTTAAATTCTCTCCTCTCTGGGTCTACCGACACTGTTTGTAAACCAAGTGTGTTAGAAGACTGGTAGCTATTGACACAGCATCTTGTTGTTTATTTTCAAATACTTCCCGCTGATTGGTGATAATACAATGCAAAGCGAAAACAATAGATTACAATAGATCTCAATTGTTGATAGTTGCTACTACGCAGTTGCACGAATCCTGATTTTTTTTCTATTCGTATCCGAAGAAGTGCCGGTAGACCGAGTGTAGGGACAAATTTGTCTTGGAGAAAGGTGTACCACATAGACTAAATGAAAGCACGAATCTTATCCACTTGAAACTTTATCCAAGTCAGTTCAAATTTTGAAAGTAAATGAAGTCTTTGAATCATTATAAATAGATGAAATTAATTTTAAAAATCTGAAAAAAAAAAAAAAAAATGTTGACTTACACTTTTTAGAACCAATCTATCAATTCCAAAAAAAATTAAACTGGAAATTATCCCAGAAAGCAACGGAGAAATTACCCATGATGCAGCTAAAAGAAGAAACAAAAAGGTAATCATTATTGTAGGTAATTTGATAAAAGAATCGAAACCCACGCGGAAAGTCAACTTGCATGCTGCTCCCGTAATGAAATTCTTTTACGGTAATTAATTATTTTTACTCACTGCTCCCGTAACAAATGACACAAACTTTTTTTCTCTACTTTAGTCCATTCACATTATTCACATATTCTTCTACCGTAACAAAATATAATTATTTTCCGTGCATATGCTCACTAGACTAGTTTAGTCGTTGTCGAGTCGGGTGTTCTTTAACGGATGTTCCGCTTTATCTACGGAAAGCCACTCGATTCAGGTGAGCGTGACCTGCTCGCGCAGGAAAAAAACAAACGGTTTTTCTCTCCTCTCCAACTTGCCGTGATTCTCGATATTCCCCGATTCCAGATAAACATAAAACCGTGATAGCTAAAACAGACTGACTCCCTTGCTAGTCTATGCATGCTTATCAGCAATCATAACATAGTGATGTAAGGATAATAACACACGTGGATCCGTGGCGGAGTGGCGGAGTGGTTAAAGTGCTGATAAGTTCAGAGTTCGATTCCGACACGAAGCTTTCGGTGATGAAAATTACCTTACTGTCAATCCACAAGGTTCGCTGTAGGTGTTTCTAGGAAGGCAGTATACTCATTGATAGCAGTTCAAAAAGAACTGAAGAGACTATCCTGGCTAAGTAATTGTAAATGAATAAGATCAATTATTTGCAGTATTTGATGGTTTTTGTCTTTATTCAAATTTTCACAACACTTTGCTTCTACAGTCTAGCTGTTCGCTTCTTGTTTACGTGACTTGAAATTCAAAAATTCATTGCTTTTACCACACTATTTTGCACACTGTCAAATTGCTACTTTTGAAACACCGAGAGAAAGATTTAAACTCACCTATTTTACCAAAAGTTCCCCAGCTTATATTATCTGCTCCGATAGCTACTAAAGCATAACCAATTGTGGCACCAACAATACTGTGGGTTCCTGACACCGGTAGGTTGAAGAATGTGGCTACAATTAACCAGATGCTTGTACCAGTCAATGCACTAAATGCTCCAGCCATTGCAAGCTCTTCTGTGCCATTGAAACTGTTTATATCAATGATCCCCTTGCGCACCGTATCTGTAAAAGGTATAGAAAAATACAGCATACTCTCGATAACTAAGGCACTGAACAGCGTCTTCCCTAGAAACTTTTTTCTTGCTTTTTGATATGCTGATGGCGAATATCAAAACGATTTAAAGGAGCCCTGGGAACAAGGATGAGGCACTGAAGGGACAAAAAAAAACATACAGGAAAGGAAGAGAAGAAATCCGAAGTGCTTTCAAGAGTTATCCTCTAGAATGGACAAAAAGTAGCAGTCCCACTTTACGAATGCTAGTGTAGTGATTTGTATGAATTATCACTTATGAAGGGTCAAAGTTATCAAAATTCTACTGTATTTCAATCAGAACATGGTTGATTCAGTTTGGGGAGGGATTATACAATAATAAGATAAGGGTCTGTATGAGTACGTTACAGTTTTTTAAATCTCAAAGCCCTCCCCCCCTTTTCCTAGAGAATTTGAACTACCGACATTTGTTCATCTAATGGTATAAAAAAATGGTCAAAACTTGTATGACGAAAAATGTCCAATTCAAGGAAATGGTGTGACATACATCCGGTCCATCCCGTCGAAGTTTTTTCAGTAAGTCATGAATGTTACTACTGTCAAGGGTCATTTAGGTCCATTTTTATTTATTTTTACGCACGCTGAATGCTGAAATGATATTTTGTGCCTGCCAGGGAGTTTCATAAGTTTTCTAAATTATCGATTTTGTGGACTGACTAGGGAGTATACTTTACCAGGTTCAATTTTTAACCATACTCCTCGGATCTCAACTCTAAATGAGCTCTAATCCCAACAAATAAAAAGGATCAGACTAAGTGTGTCTAGGACCGAGCAGATCATCATAGCTATACACTTGTCACAATGAAAATTAAAGGGTTAGGATATTACTACCACAGCATGGCTTTCTGCGGAATGAATGTATTGATCTTTAGTAATAACAATATCGTCAAATTTTTTGTTGGTATAGTAATACAATCAGCTTCTTACAAAAAACATTGCTAATGTCTGTTGACATGTCAAATAGTCAATCTCACCAAAAAAGGTCAGCTTTCGCATGTAAATATTTAGTCCTGTGGGTATTTTATTATTTACTACAAAACATTATTTAGTATGTAAAGTGAAATCCAAAAATATATAAAGAAGATCCCCGAGATTGTTATTTTGTACAGCCCACCTCGTTTTATAAAGTTCTCCATGACAATATGAAAGTATGCTCCAAAAGATGTATACTATCGTTTAATTACTTTGGAAATACTGTAACAGTTCAATATGTCATGACACTTTGTTTCCATAAAAAAAACAGCATAGAAACGATACGGGGCTCTGAACATTAAATTCAGAAAATGCATTGACTGAAAAAATTCAAGGTTAAACAAAAGTGGATTTAATATTTTTACGGATTGGCGGCATTTTGCGTGTATCACGACAACTTCACTGTGTATTTTAACCAATTTACGTTTAAGAGGTCATCCAGTAAAAATCAGCTTAATATCAAAAGTCAATTCTTTATGAGTGGCTTTTGTCTAAAAAAAATCTATATGATTTAAACTATAATCGTATGGTTGATTACAACTCAGTAAAAATTTCCCGTACTTGCCGGGCCGATTAATACCAAATTGCCCACTATTGTGTAACCCGGCAAGTACGGGAATTTTTTACTGAGTTGTAATCAACCATACGATTAATCCGGAATAGCATGACTTACATGGGCAATTTTGGGAAAATAGACCCTTGTTTCATTTTGACATAGCCTCGGGCTATTAATCCCAAATTGCCCTGTAAGTCATGCTTTTACTATTACTTATAGAAAATAGTTCTTATATTGAGCAAAATTGCAATAGATACAGATGCATAAATGTTTATTCAACAGATGCTAATCTACAATCTAATTGAGTATGATGCATTAGATGTAAATGAATACAAAATCAATGTATGGTAACCATATAATATGAGGTCTAGAACCTGTGCCCTCTTTGAAACTCAGGATGTCTCAAAGACAATTAACCACCTGGATGGAACAGGCCTACCGTGCAGGAACGAGAATTTGCCGGAGCAGAAATAAGAAATGCCTTCTGCAAGCGCAACTCCCGTCGCACGTCGTCCGAAGAGATATTTTCGAGCTTTCGTATGCCATTCGACCTCGAATTACTAATTTTTTTATGTATGGAATGAAATGCAGCTCTTCATTTTTGAGATGTTCAGACATGTTTATGTTGAATGAATGAATAAATATTAATCAATTTGAGTGAATTACGCCCTTCAGATTTCAAAACATTTGTTTGAATTATGCCATTTCATGTAGGTGATTGTTGCAGAGGTGGTATTAAATAACAAGGGGGTGGATTGTAAGTAAATGATGAGAGCGGATACTTCATAACATTTTACTCAAATGACGCATTTTTCCATCCTTGGTAAGTCTTGATTTCTCCTTATATAGGCAGTTTTCTGGTATACATATTATACTACCAGTATGCTTTCATTTTTGTCAAGAAATGGTCAAATGTTTGGTAAGCACTGTAGTTAACCCCTTGATTTATGGAATGCAAGGAAAAAAGCTTTGCACGGGAGGCTATTGTAAAAAAACTTTTAGAAGCTCTAACTTCTGATCAACCTTAATATCATTTCTACAGTTGTTAAAATGGGCCATACATTTTAAAGTCCAAATGACGTCACAACTTACAAGAATGTTGGAAAAATCTTGAAATGACGGCTTGAGACAAAGTATGTTTTATTTTTAGATAACGAGGTATTAAAAGATAACATTTACACATTCAAATTATTTTTACAAACTAAAAATTTGATGAAATGTTATCGCAAGAAAAACACCTATGTGAAAACGATCTTAACACGTTCACTGCCAACTACGAGTATACTCGTAGTTTGAGGGTCAAAATACCGAAACAACTTCAAACAACCATAACTTCTGAACAAAAGGACTTTCTTTATTTTTTGGCATTTTTGGCATCTATGGGAAATTTGCTGTCGATTGATATACTCATATGTCAATTTTAGAGTAATGGTAGCCAAGTAACAGTTGTTGAAACTTTCAAAAAGTAGAATTTTTCAAAGTGCATTTTTTGTCATTTTTGAAAACAGCGTGGCAGTGAACGTGTTAACATGGAAATCTCCTTTTTTCATGCTGCAGCCTTCTTTTCAAAATTGGAAAAGTGGTATTGATCGAAAAAAACTTTTTTCCGAGAGAAATGTTTTCAAATCAGATATTAGGGAGGTTACGCAAATAGATATCTACGACGTACCGGCAGCCGAACTTAGACATTGATCGATTGTGCTGCTGAAAGTTGCTTGAAATACTAATTTCCAGAACGGCTGTGTACGTCGTAGCTATCTTTTTGCGTAACCTTGCTATTACTTCGAAGCCGTAAAGCTGTTGCCAAGTTTGGAGGCGCTGGCCGCTGTCTGTTTTACGATTATTTATAGCTTTCTTCTTCTTTCACGTAACTCGCTTGAGTTGTGATATTTCGATGAAATCTTTCTATTAATTTGACACTCAATGAAAATTAAAAAAAAGGAATATCTGAAAATATGATAAAAATCTACTGATCCGGGAAAATAAATCACTGTGAAATGAAATGAAAATACTCAAAAAGAATTCGTACACTTTGAAATAAAAAACACAAAAAAAATAAAAAATCACAAAAATTTCCGCCGAAAAATAACAAAAAAATCACAAGAAAATCACGAAAAAAAAGTCAAAAATCACGAAAAAACTCAAAAAATCTCATACACCATATTTTTGAGTGCTTAATTTCTCGAGTGTTCCGAGTTCAATCCCGTGCAAGGCTTTCGGTAGTGAAATTTGCCAATTACTGTTAATTCTGCTTAGTGCCCTGAAGGTGTTTTCATTAAGATAACAGCTCATGAAGAACTAAAGAGGCTTGGGGGTAAATAATCACATCATTAAAAAAATAGAAGACGGCTTGGATCGAGCATTTCTAAAAAATTGAATAATCGGAGAGTACGCAATAATCTAAGGGATCGAGAAATTAATTTTAGGGAGAGGTGGAATAAGGGGCGTGGTTTACAAAGCGTCAGAATGTTTTAAAATATCTTGACTACGCTAGAAATATTTTCCCCGAGATTCAGTCAAGTCCGACAGACTAAGGCTGATTCTCATATGTCCTGTTTGATAACGGGCATCGGACAAAAAAAATGGAAATTTTATAATCTGATTGGCTCATTAACTTTTTCAATCCTTATCTTTCTTGTCCCGGAGCAAAGTTGAACCGAATTCAACTTCTTCTCGAGACAAACGGAACAGGACAAGAAAAATAACAAAAGAATAATTAGTTACAAACTAATTAGAATCAATGTTTTCCCTTCCCGTTCTTATGACACCGTGGAAACTAGCCTTTAAACGAAAACTGACTGTTAAAAATTCTTCTATAGGGGTTTAGCGTTGCATTCAGAGTACAGCATTGAACTTTTAGACTGCTCGGGAGAAAGTCTCTTGCGAAAATATCTACTACAAAAGGGCTGACATCAAATTACATTCATACTTTCGTTTGCAATTACAAAATCAGATTTCTGCGATCAAATTTTGCATACGAGCTGAGTATCTGATAATTTGTTGTCCATTCATTGAATAAAGCTTTAGTATTTCGCATTGTAACCCGGTTTCATATTACTGGAACAGATTTAACTCTGTTGGTATGCTTAATAAAACACAAGTTGTCAACTATCTTTGAAAAATATTGTCTTTCTTAAATTTTCAAAAAGTATATATATATTTTTTTGAGGTCCTTGATTTGCCGTATTTATACTGAGACGAACTAATCATCTGAGACGAATAGTTCGTCTAACAAAAGAAATTTTTTTCGTCGTATGTATGTCGAGTAAATTGATAATTAGTACGATTTATTCGTCTTAGACGATTAGTTCGTCTCAGTATAAATACGGCAAATCAAGGACCTCAAAAAAAAATGTATATACTTTTTGAAAATTTAAGAAAGACAATTTTGCTAGCTGAAATGAAATAAGTTGAAGACTTTTCAAATTCCCATTTGCCTTCTTCATAACGAATTTTGTTTGCGCTCAACGAAAAATTTTAAAACCTAATATATGACGTCAGATGATAATTAATTTTCCACGGACTAAAAAAACAATTTGTAGCAAAGCAAACCTTGATTGGCCATACATGCTTGCACCAGTAATTAAAGATAATTGTTTGTAGTAAATTTAGAATTAACACCACCCAAGTAAATAGTAACGTTGCATTTATTTTGGAATTGATAATTATTCATAAGGACATGGTAAATAGCTAAAGAAATAGAGATTTGAAATGATTTCGGCATCAATGGTTTTAATGGCAACAATGTGAACCTAAAAGTTTGCATGAATATAAAAGGAAACAGCTCCTTTCACAGATCCGCGATATCATATTTGCTAGTTGCTAGACATTAGACTCCTGACCTTGTTCTATTATTTCGGTACATAAATTTAGGTCGGAGGCTTCTTCTACAGATCCTCAGGATAATATGTGCTAGATACTAGACTCTTGACCTCCACACTAGCCTTGATACTATTGAGAGACTGGTCTTGAGTCAAGTTTTCACTGCGGTCTATAAAAGAATACATTGAAAGTTTGCTTACCTGAGACTTTGGATCCGATGAGTATAGCTCCTGCAAGCTCAAAAATACTTGCTATGATACAAGCTTGAAATAAAGTCAATACTTTTGCACCCACAGAAGTCCCGAATGAATTGGCTACATCGTTTGCACCAATACCAAAAGCCAAGACAAAAGCGACGATGAATCCCAAAATTAACAACCATAAGATGTCTGGGTTCTCAGGCTCCATGTTTTTTCTCTTTATTAAGGATCTCAACTAAAGATAAAAGTCAAGGACCATGTACACAGAAAGCAAAAGGGTCACCGACATCGCATGCACAACGTTGCTGACGTCATGCTGGAACCACATCGTGAAATTCATTCGAATACGGGTCCTGTATATTACCGTATACGGACTAAATTAAATTATTCAATATACGGTAATATACGGGGAACAACGTTGAAAGAACTGATTGCTACGCCTGGGCGGATGGAATAAATATGCTATACTAACTATAGAGACATCAATATACACTAACAAATTGCTCACAGACCATTAGGAAGATCTTCTCTATCAGCAGCAGAGTGATAATGCTGTCGTGCCCGGTAAGTGCGAGATCTTTGGGCTCAAATTCTCTCTACTCACTTTGGTTGAAATGCTTGTTTCAGCCAATTTGTGCTTATTTAATTCGCATTATAGTAAATATAGCATATTTGTTCCATCTCTACATGGTTTTCATTATAAAACCATAAAGTTGAGGTGAATTTTACAGATGAAGCCAAATAAAGCACAAGGTGCTACGTTAAACGAATGCGCCTTTATGCATCAATATTTATCACAGTAATCACTAGCCTGTAGCAGACCGCCGCACCGGTACGGAAAATTTGTACATATGTAGAGTCTGGTACAGGCTAAGTGATCACCAATATTTATCAGTATTCCTTCAATTGTCAGTACTGATGACTTCGTCCACCATCATCTTTCCTTTCGTTAAAAGCCTTTTGTTTATCAGTAATTATCAGTATTTATCAGCATTTCTCCAATAATCAGTACTGACAACATAGTCCACAACCATCCGTCTCCTTGTAGCTTGTGGCTTCTCCATGATAACGGTGAGCTCTCAATGACAAGAAACAACAGATGGGATTCACTTATCGTTCCCACAGAAAACAAATAGTTACTTTTTACGCCTCGAGACAAAAAAAGCGTGGTGAAAAATAGATTTACTTTGTTTTAAACGAAATTTGATGCATATTGATTATTTTCTCAAGCGATTTGTATAAACAAGGCCTAAATGTACACACAAGCTAACCTTTTTTAATGTTATTTTTGTATTTCTGTTTACAAATACTCTGTCTTACAACTGTAATCCTATAAAAACAAATATACAACATGAAAATAACGATTTGACAACAAAAAGAACAGCATATTGAAAAGATAAACTTTTTAGTCTTTAAAATAAATGGAAGATGGTAAAAAGGCGCCAAAAATCCTATCACATGTGATACTTCACTTAATTATAAAAACACCATTCCCTGAAGATTGATTTTTGCTTATCCAGCCTCGTTTTACATCAACTTAAACCATGGCAACCCGCTGTTAAACGAGGAACATAGATAACTGCAATTATACATTTAGGAGTTCGTTGTTAAGACAGAATGTCATGGTGAAAGTCACAGAAGTCATTAAGTCGTTGACGTCGCAAACTGAGAAGACGACTTGAAAAAGACGACGCCAATGTTGTTCTCTGTGAACGTTTAATGCTAAAATGCTATTGTTTGAAAAAAAGAGGGAACGTTTGTATGAATAAGATTTAATCGATACTAGCACAATAACGATTTGACATTGTAAACTATAAAACAGTCTATGTTTCACTCTACAAATCAAAAATTTAAGCCATGTCCTCAGTGACGTCCCCGTCCTATCTGCGTTAAGTGTTCAGTCTCAAAACGAGGCGGAGCATGTTAAATGATAAACTTGGGAAAGGTGTAATTTCTGACATATTAGGGAGGTTGAGCAAACAAAAATCTACGACGTAAAACGTTGCGCAGCCGTTCTGGAAATTAGCATGTCAAGTAACTTTCACCAGCACAATCGATCAGTGTCTTAGTTCGGCTGCCGGTAAGTCGTAGATTTTGGTTTGCTTAACCTCACTTTTGCCGGTTGTAGAATTCATGATCACTCAGCGCCCTCTTACGCCCTATACGACGCTCTGATTGTTTTAGGCGCAGTGGAAAATCATGGTAGCAGCAGAAACACGAGTGTGCAAGCTTAGATAATTAGAAAGGGATTATATTATCAGGAAAGACAATACCGGACAAAAAAATGAAAAAACAAAACAAAAATAAATTCTGGAATAATGAAAACTCTGTCCGAAATTCTTTATCACTTAATGATATTTTAAAAGATTCGTGCAATTTCCAATTAAAATTAATTTTTTTCCAAATATTTTGTTACTTTTGCGCGACAAAAAATTCATGCGAGATTGCTCTTTCTCATAAGGTAACGAATGAAAGGCTATCAACTGGCTGCAGCAAAAAAATTTTTTGAGACAATTTAAGATTAGATTCGTATATTTTGGTGTATGACCAATTAAAACATGGCTGTATTTTTTCATTTCATATTCACAAAAAAGTTTTTTAATGATAACAGCAGCAATTAGTATACATTGGCATTGCGTAATTTCAAAATTAATTACAAGGAGTAATTATGCATTGCATTAACTAATTAAGTGTCACTGTTTACTTGTGGGTAGAAACGTTTACGGTCCGTTTACCCTGAGAAGATACCTAGGAGGGCATCTTATTTATGGTACCTGGACAAATTAATATAAAACGTGAACAAATGCGAGTCAAAACGTGACGCGCCGTGACTTTGTTTTAGAATAGTCGGTCAATCGGCCTCCCCAAATAATAGAGTTGATTGCCGTTACCAAAGGAGAAATTATTTTTATAATTCACTTCAAATTCCTTTACAACCCCAATGCGACCAGAATGTATTTCATTTTTTCTATCTCCGATATGGTCTATTGGAAAATTTGTCAGCAAAAAAACCAAATTTATCGAAGACGAGTTCCAAAAATGATTAGCGTTGTTCAAAAGCGCAAAATAAATTTCAAATTATTCTCCATATATTGAGAGGCGAGTGCAAGCCATGTTTTCATGGAACTTAAAAGTGAATTAGTTGTCAAAACTTTTCTTGGTATATCGAGCATACTGAGTCTCTATGCCAATACACTTCTGCACCCAGCTTATTGCAATTTCCTGGATCCGCCCCTTAATTCCCAAGAACACTAACGAACTTCGTCCTCCTACGCCAGCACACGGTGGTCCTGCCTATTTGAAATTTCCTGCATCCACGTCCCTTGTCACTCTGATGTTAGCTTACGCTCTTTGTGCATTTTTGCGGACGTCAGCTTTAATGAGTTATCTCATATCGCAGACACTTCTGCTTCCCGTGGATACAAAATCATCTTAGTTCTACCATCTTCCATATATTATATACATCAAACCTTACAATTTTTATACAATAAATAATTCAAGTTAGTCGCCTACGCCAAGTTTGATAGACAATATTTTTACAGACACTAATTCTTTAAGTATGTTAAGGACCCTTTTTACGGTTCCGTAGTGACTGTTTCACAACGAAGCCAGTACCATGATCTATTCCACAGCTCTATAGAACTGAGTCGGCTCCTTCGTATACATAGCAACAAATTCATTATGATGTATCGGGTCCTCCATACAAAATGGCGTTGGAAAAAAACTAGTTTTCTTTCAATTTTTTTTCATATAGTAAAGAACCTACCAGCTCTGCTGTATCGTTGAATTTGATTATCAGAACGAAAAGCAAGCCAAATAATATTAGAAATTGTCTTTTCTATGATGTTTACAAAACACAATTTGATGTGATTAAATGAGATAATTTTTCGTGCCTCCTAGTCATGTTGTAATGTTGCAGCCGCAATTATTAGTACTTACTAAAGTTGTCATAGCAAAAACATCAAGGGATAACCAATTCCTTTGGGATGAAGTGAATCGTTAATTTAATCAAGACATTTTTAATGGTTGATTAATGTTATAATTGCAGACTGGAAAGTGGATTTCTGCATGTTTCAACAATTATGTGTAATGAGCTAATCAAGAATCCTAACGTTTGTAATTATTCCTATACCGAAAAAAAATTACGTAATAGTTCTTATCTATATGTGACGTAAAATGAGATTCGGACGCCCCTGATATACCCTTACGAAACTGATAATAAATGACCAATTAAAGTGGTACAGCCCTAACCATGCTTGCCAAAGCGCCGTACAGTCTCATTATGTGAATGACATGACCGAAATTATCCCTAGATTGATGGAACAGTTGATAAGGAACACGTGTAAAACCTCACGAATCTATTTCAGTGCACTGAACAGAGTCAACGTGGTGGAGTTTGTCGGATATATCGAATGCAATTTCAATTTATCAATTTAAAAAAAAAATGAATCCAGAATGGAAATCCTGGACTTGTAACAATAAAAGTTGAGCCTTTCGCTAATCAAAAATTCCAGAAATGTCATACACAATGCAGGGACGTAGTAAGACATTTTCAGTTGGGGGGGGGGGGGGGCTCAATAAATTAGTATCTAAGGAGGCCCCAGAAAATTTTTTAAAAATAACAAC
>JAUBWS010056056.1:0-16679 GCA_032270445.1 Darlingtonia californica
TTTGCATCGAATAAACGATGTGACTTATCTACCGGTTGCTCTATTTGATTGTGGTGCAGATTTATCTTAAAACTACAAACTCAAAAAAAGAAAAGCACTCTGCCAAGATACTAGGAACATTGGACTTGCGATGTTAAGAGCCAAAACATTAGTATTTATTGTTCTAATACTGGACGCGTTGTTTTATTCATTTCTTACAAATATGAAAGAAATTTCCAAGACCAAATGGTCTTACAATTGCAGTAGAATTCATGAAATTTAAATTCCTTTATTTCGTAAAATCACCTAAATCGAACAAACTTTTAGGTTCTTTTAGAGTCTGGAATCCATGCCAAAAATCCTATAGCTGGAAAATCCATAAAATTCGAACAATCCTTAGATCCCGAGAAGATTTCAAATTACAAGATTTTCATTTAATATAAAAGACTACTATTCCATAGGGAGAAAATGACCAAAACGAAAAATACTTACTTTCACCGCGCTTCTCCTTCTCCTACCACCGCAATACTTTCGCCTGTACCTTAATCCAATACATCCTATATTCGGTTTACATTCGTGATCCGGTACAAAAACTGCAATCACCATTAATACAAGCAACAAATAGCTTAACAGACGTGCCATTTCCTTCTCTGGTTGTTGTTATTTAAAGAATTGTCGGTTTTAATCACGCAAAATTGCACACGTTTTCTCATAAAGCGATAGGCTATTTGTATTTATATACTCTCCAGAGTGTAAAGATACCAACCTCTCGCCCAGACCCCTATTGGTGTTCAATTTCATTGAATAGCGGAAACTGCGTTCTACTTGACAGTATGTTATTTTGACAACGTCAGCATTTTGTCTTTGTTTGTATAACTGTTAACATCTAGATGACGTTTCTCTGTCTCCATCTCATACGGGTCGAAAAAGCCTAGTAAGCCTTTGATAAATCACCGTCGAATGTTAAAAGATTAAGCTCGCCTATGATTAAATTGCCTATTTAACGATTTCAATGATTAGCCTTAGAAATTCTCGACTCAACGTAACTCTTTAAGAAAACTCGTCTATTGACATAGTACTCAGTGTCACTTTTGCCGATCAACTTCTGAGCCGTTCCGAAATCAAAATTTTAGATAGTATGTTTACATTTTCAAAACCTGAAGCTTGTTTTCTGCGGCATAAATACTTGTCCGTCCGTTTCCTTTGTGGTTGCTCTGATCTCCAATACAAATGCCTCCGACACAATTTGTGCAGCCCTGGCAATCCTAAAGTATTGTTTTGGTGTTGTTCTGATGTTAAAACGATGTCTGGTTCCGGTAAAAATGAGTGGAATATTATACCTCGAGATGAAAACAAATACACTTGCATTTCCGCCTTAAATTAAATCGGTACTTTGTTTCAAGCCTACACACAAATTACTTTTCATTCAGATAAATTGATTTCGGCCAGGTATTTTTATGCGCTGCAGCTAAATAAACAGAAGGAACAAGAAATAAGAGATACGGAAGTTGGAGAATTTTCTGGTCGTTCTTCAGTGGCAGTGCGGCAAGATATGTTGTCTGTGCAAAACAAATACTTTTGAAGGAATCACATGAACTGTAAACTGTCCAATAAAAATGTCCAAAATCAGAGTCGTGCCAATCACACACGTTTAGGTTTAACTCTTTAAGTGCCGGTAGGTTAAAATATTGAGTAAATACTCCACCGCATAGAGTTTTTCCTGCAAAAACGGTCGTCGGCACTTAAAGGGTTAAACAACGTATGATGCCAAACCATGGTTAGAGTCGATATTTGACATTCTAAACCCTTCAGATTGGCAAAGAAAGATAAAGTATATTTGCGGGTAAAAATATTTTCTCTTGTTAGATTCCATGCTACAAGAGGTAGGGAAGCTAGGTCAATACCGTAAATGGTGAATAACCGCTCCTTTCGAATAAGCGTTCTCTTTTATTTGAATTTTTCAAATAAGCGCCTCTACTCAAATAAGCACCCTCAGGCGGTTATTCGGGTATGCAATTTTGAACAAAAGGGGGCGCTTATTTGAGTTTTTTATAAAACAGAGAATGACGAGTATCTATAAAAACACAGCCTTCTTTTTATCTGTCCCTGATCTCACTTACAGAATTATATTTTGTTTAAAAATATTTTTTTTTTCTTTTTCAGTAAAGTTCATTATTCATAACATTCATCATAAACTTGTTGTCTTTCTTCGCGATATTAGAAGGGATAACATATCTAATATAAAATAGGCCTACTTATGAGGCAAAATAATTAAAGTCATAAGAGAATATTTTTTGGATAAGTGCCCTACTTGAAAATCAAAATTTTGAATAAACGCCCCGGGCGTTTATCTAACAATAAATACATTGCATTAGTTCGATTGCCAACATCAAGGTCAACAATTGCAAATTCTAAGAATAGTTGCAGTTGGCGAAAAGGAAAAACTTATATGTTTTCATGTATAAAAGTTTTTTCTAAGTATAAAAACGGATCATTTCAGTGAGATTATACCTTCAAAATTGCAACATTTTCTTCTCATAGTAAATCTATTTTCGATGTGCCCCCCCCCCCCCATTTTTAATTAAACTGTTCCCGTAATATCCGATATATTCGATATTTACAATTTCCCGATTTTGTGTGGAACGGACTTGTTTACAAGTCTGCCCCAGCCTCTATGGCTGCTACGGTACTCAACTTAGTCTCATTTTACTTGTTGTACACTAGATTATATGCTGATTTGACATAAAGGTTGTATTTCAAGAACGAGAAATGATTTGAAGTAAAGTTTGGCAGTGTGATGGCAAACATTTGGATATTAATTTAGGCAGCTTCTAGTCTGTTATTAAAATTAGCATATGTGACCAAAACTAAATCAAAACAAAGGTCCAATTTCCTATTTTTTATTTTGTTGGAGCTACCATTTCTTAGTTTTCCAAGTCCTAAAACATTTTGATATCTGGAAAATTATCCAGTGTTAGCTTCCTAAATCACATTTCTAACGCTTATCAGTGTCTGAAAGAAAGTGTTGTAATAAGGATTGTTCATTGCAACAAATCAAAACCACGCGTTTATTACCGTGATAGTATCAGCACTGAATGTTTTGCAGGAGCGGATCCAGCAATTTTAGTGACGTTGTGAAAATTTATGATTCACTTAGATTAGTGTCACCCGAAGTTGACAAGTTGCGATTTTTAAATGCCTAGATTGTCGGAAAATGAATAGATTTAGAATGTAGTAAGGTCTTCCTCTCATTAAAAATTTGCCATTTGAATAGAAATTTTGGTTGACTTTGGTCTATCAATATTATTTTTATGTACATTAGACTCTCGATAAGTGGAACCCTGGATAACTGGGACTTCATACAAATCCCTATAACAACATCCCATCTAACTGGGACTTCTAGTTCTGGTCCCTTCAGAGCATATTTCATACAAAATACTTCGGATAACTGGGACATTCGCTAATCAGGTCATTTTTATTTCTTCCCTTTTTGCTTGGTCCCTTCAGAGTCCCACTTATCGAGAGTATACTTATTATTGGATCACATCTCGACTAAAACTAAAATTTTTCAATATACAGTTACGGAACATAATAGACACTGATACGGAAATATTCAAAGATAGAAATAGTTCGGTATTTTTGTACGGCAAGGAAACATTTTGTTCTTATACAGAAGAGAAAATGCTATAAGTAAAAGAAGGACTGTGTTTGCGAGAGCAAACGTTGCGAATATTTGTGGTTTTGGCTATACTGGTGAAAGTTTATTTCTTGGTTATCTTCTACCTAGCACGCTTAACGCTCTAAAGGCACAGGCGAAGAAAAACAATCTGAGGAATATAGCGGCTTTTTTTTGAGAGACCGTGTTTAAAAAAAAAGGCTGGATCTAGTATAATGGTTGCCGTTTATTTTTGTTTTAAAATTCGCGACGAGCCGTATTAGAAAAAATCGTGGTTTTGGCGCTTCGGCACGTCCCAAGATTTTTGGGGTAAATGAAAGCGGCACGGCTATTTTTCTCAGATGTTATTTTTTCCTTGCGATCTTTAGAGCTTTAGCGTGTCGGTTGTTGGCTGCATAGGCTATTTCGGTTGTGCTTTTACAGGCTATATAGACAATATAAAAAAGGATTATTGAGGTGGGGGAATTCTATAGTTGCTCCAACACCAAATAAAGTGTTTATGATGTTGAAGGTGTCCAGTGCAGTCCGGCTTGTAACATTTCACTTTCTAATATAAGAGTTGACATGTTCGGCGTTGTGAAGCATACCTTGGGGGGAGAAATTTTTGCGGGAAGAAGTTTTTACAAATTTAACTTCGCGATTTTATTTCCAAATTACAAAATTTTTCTAAACACTTAAAACATGAATTTTAACCATGGAATATCTGCACAAAAGTGAGTAACTTTTGTTACTCAATTTAATTTTGTGAAATTCACTAATTTTGATATGACAAATCGTTAAATAACTTCTTCCCTCAAGGTATATAAAAAGTTTCTTTAAAAAACAATTAGGCGGGCAACTTCCAGTGTGCAGTCCAGCGTAATGGCAGAATATTTTCATTCCAGACAAGAAAGTCATGTACGCAGCACTGGCAGGATCCTATATCAGATATGACAAAATAGGACCCTTGATAACGACCTTTCAATTACAGTTGTGTACAGTCAGAAAAAAAGAAATCCAAAAACTTCCAAAAGGACCCTTTCAATACGCCTGGCACTTTCAGGGTTGTTCAGCGTAAATGTCAATTTACGTCAGACAATTCTTGACCACACCAGACATAATTCCTACGACACTTGGTTTGGTTCTACAATGCATGTTTAACAAAATTTGGTCTTTAACAACTTGTCTTTTCTTTTTACTTTGCAGTGCTTTTGAGTTTTCCAGACACTGCCAATAATAGGTGACATTCTTCGGAATATCTTGTATGCATAAAGTGTTTTTCCATAACAAACTGCTAAGGGATCTAAAAATCACTTTGAGACCTTACCACCCCGCCGGTGGACCCCTAACTCATAGACCACATTAACCCTACCTGCACAATTTTCTCACCCAGTTTCTTTGATGCCAGCTAACCGCTTTTTTTTCTTGGCTAATATTTGATGACTTGCTCTAAAAGTCTATTTTTCAAACATTTTCATTAGTTTTGATGATTTTTTTTGTCTTGACCAGTCATATGACTGGTAGATTTAGTGGTACTGCTATAAAACGGAAAAACTGAAACTCGTTGAATTGCTTATAAATAAAACTGGAACAAAAACTTCAATTGAATCGAAATTTGAGAAGAGCCTATTTGAATGGATTTAAAAAGAGCTGCGCAAAAAAGGTTCAAATTTTTAAATTAATTCAAAAACTATTTCAATATGGCGGAATTAGAAATAGGCCCAGTTGTTTCACCCCCACAATTTAGTTTTCTTACAGATGTCTCAAATTTTTTTTATTGTTAGTACCTAATTTTTATGTAGAAAGGCACAACTGTACAGAATTTCAAGTAAAAAGCTTTTTCCTATCACAATTTAGAATGCAAAAAGTCTCCGCAAAGTTCTTCTATATGACTTGTGCTAATTATAATTGAAAAAATCATTTGAAAATCTCTTTTCAATCTTTGACAATCCTAATTTAAAATTAAGTCCCTTTTTGGCATTATTTCGCACATGTTGGCCCCAGTAATGTTGGGTTTGAGGGTTATAAAATAACTGATCTTGAATACGCAAAATTAACATTAACAAACCTGAAAATCAGCTGTCAACACCTAAAGAATTTTCTGTTGCAGTATCACGTTCTCCTCTTCTGATTGAGATTATTTACACAATATTTCCTCGAAGATTTGCATTATCTCAGAAAATTTGTTTGTAAAAGCCATGTATACACTGCTTACTTCAACATGCAGAAGAGGTTAGGTTTGATAAAGAAATTTTTATCTGTAAAGTAGGTCTGTCCTTCTTTGTCTGTCTGTGTCAGTTCATTCATCTCGTATATTTACATTCATTCGCTACGACAACCGAGCTCAAGGTGATGAACTGTGTGAAACCTAGCCAAGCACCAGCTCTACAGCTACAACTTTCGTAGAGCTGGTGCTTAGCTATGTGAAACCATGATATCTTCACCTGTTTTATGCACTTAGTGTGTGTGATCCATCAGTAAGTGTTGAACATTTGTTGTTAAATCGAGGCATACACGTTTTTTTTTTTATAAGAACATTGAAATTGGAGGAAGCCTTCGAATGTTCTTAACTTTTTTGGTTTTAAGCCTTAAAATGTTCTTAAGATGTTCTAAATTTAATCTAAATAAATCGAAAAATGAGTGACTAAAATGAAAAATGTTCTTATCTCCATACTTCTTGTTTTTCCAAAGCCTTTGAATGTTCTTAACGCGTTCTTAATTTTTTGACCATCGAAGCCTTATGTTCTTATATACTTTGTTCTTATAAAAAAAACAACGTGTAGTGAGCATACTGACTATGTCAAATCCCTAGCACGATATACACTTTCCTCCGTAACAACGCTGCAGCATTTATTGTTTTTTGTTGTCATATTTACAGTTTATACGTAAGATGCGAAGAAAGATTCAGTCCATTTTTAGGTAAGATATATATTTTAATCCCGAGGCGTGGGCGCATACACGAGGTTCAATTTTTTTGCAACATCTTGGCACACTGAAGAAGTACAAAAATTATTTTAAAAATTTGATCTTGTGAGTTCACAAGCTTCACATAGTCTGAATCCGCCCCTGTTTTGAATGTGATTCCAAGTTTGAGCTAATGCAATCTTATTTAGTTTGTGTAAGATGAAATTAAACTCTGGTGCCGTAAGAACAATCCTTCTTCCATCACCAGAATATGATAATAAACATCGAGGAAACAAAAATTTCAACTTAAAACATTGTCTTTTTATGATATTTTCATTTTCGTTCCATTTCGAAACTGCATATGCGCAAAAAATAAATCAAATCTGTAATTAGTAGATTTTTGTATCCAATACCTTCTAGATAAATTCACCTTCAGCTATAATATTTGTTCTTGTTTTCTCTCAAGCATCCGTCATATGTTCATGTGTGTTCGTATATTTACATATTTTGAGCGACGATGATCACTTCTCAATAACTTTTGGATGACCAGGGTTAGAACAATTTGTTGTGTGTTTATCTATTATGAAAATGTTTTATAATTTATACCCATCCAGACTGGCCAATTAATTTGTCGTATGCAGCACCAAGGCTACTTGAAAGATCTTTTTTCAATTAACAAAATAATCAGCACTGATGACGTCATAGCGACAAAGGTGTTTAAACTGTTCTCATTCACGTTCTCAAACAAGTAAAAATAATCAGCCACCATACTCATTATACTCTTTAAGATTAGCAAAAAAATTGATGTCAAATATGTGTTCCCCTTTAAATTACGAAAATCTTTAATCACATGATTACAAAAACTTTTTAGATACCGGATATTTCAAAAATAAAAAAATCTTTCCGTTAAATGATATCGAATAAAGATTTAGAATCAAAAATTACGATTGACGAGAATTCCCATTTTTCTACTTTTATTTTTTTTTAAATGTTCGAAACAACTTTAGAAAATTTAATCACTACACGTGAAGACGATCACCCATCATCGAAGGAATTCTTTTGATTGATAAGTATGAATAGAAAATCATTTGCTTTTAGATTTATAAAAAGTTAAAAAACAGTGTATTAAAGTAATGAAGAAATGTAAGATTAAAGCCATCATATCAACAAGACATTTTTGCAAAATATCTGTTCGGAGGGCATGTTTTTCCTAAAAAATTTAAATGTGTTCAGAGAATATTTCGAAAACTACTTTGCTGGAAAATTTGATGTGTTCAACTGAAAATTTCAGCTTGCTGGAAAATATGGATGTGTTGTGAGAGCATTTGATTCTGATTTTTTTTGGCTGTCCTGGAAAAAAAGAACAGATATTTTGCGTTTTAGGCTTCTATATTTTTATGTATTCGATCTAAAATTCTAGTCTCCTGGAGAATACGACCTGTTCTAAGACGATTTGATGCCTGCTAGATGTGTTTCTAGATATCCTGGATAAAAGGAACAGATATTTTGTGATTTGAGTTGCTTTATTGTTATTTTTTTGGAAACAATGTTATTTACTAGATTTTTCGAGGTGTTCTGAGACCATTTGGCTTTGTCTAGATTCCTTGTCGAAGTGATCTTCCTGGAAAAAAATGAATTATTTTATCATTATTATTAACGAACATTTACACAGGATAAAACCAAATCAAAATAGTGCAATATATACTATATACATATTTACAAAATTCTGTTCTACCTTTGGGTCCTGTATCAAGAAAAGAAAAATGAACCTCAAAAGATGAAATAGGCAAAATAAAACAAAGAGCGAAAATTGAGAATTGAGCAATAAAGAAATATGAGCTCAAACTAAAATGGGGTAACCACCCAAGACTACGTTAAAATGCATGTCGAAAGTTAAAATTGTACGAGAGCTAAAAGCTAAAATCTTAAAACATTTTATTATAAAACAGATATTTTGTATTTTGGGGTCGTTGGATGCTTCTGAATCTGTCAGAGGCTGTCACAAATCAGGCGCATATGTGTATTCACGGCAGAGATAGATTACTATCCGTCCTTCTTTTGTTAGATTTCGCGTAGTGTTAGCTTTTACATTCAGCATATGGCCAGATTACTCTAAGCGTCTTTCCGTGTCCTCTGGATAGCAAAGAGCAAAACGATTCTATGACGAGCAGATGGTAAGAAAGTTGTCGTTGTAGCATTTTGATTTATTCTAGTTCTTACGTTTGGCTATAATTCTTTTGTGTATATACTTAAGAACTCATGAAAGTAGAAACGACAAGATGGCAAATCCTGTACTGAAAAAAGGGGATAACGTTCAACTTTATTTCGAGGGGAAAAATGACTAAATAGGTGCTTTTCTATATTTCGTAACATTGAAAATGCAATGTCTTTTTATTGTTTTTCTATTTTAATGATTTTCTACAGTACAGTGTGTCCTGAAAAAAACGGAACCCAAACTTTAAGCAAGTATATCTTTTGAAATCTATAGTTAAAATATATATTTTTATACCAGAAAGAAGAAAACTTTATGCTCTTGTCAAATATGTAATTCTTAATGTCATATAAAAAATATTTGGACCAGTAACGATCAATTAAAAGAAGTTGAATGGAGATTAATGACCCGGTTAATACAAACAGTCATTAAAAATCGCAACTGTCAAGAGAACTCTAGATTTACATTTGCATCACTTTATTGTTACAAGAATCATTTTATGATTTAACTCTTTCACGTACAAGCAAAAATGCACTAAAAATGTACTAGTTACTAAAATAGGCTATATCTTCTGAAGTATAAGTCAGGTTTTGAAAAGTAAGCCAATTTCAGATTGAAAATAAATTGCAGAATTAGAAAATCTAAATTTTATATTTTTGGTGACTCTAAAAAACCCATAATGGCGGAAAAGCTGTGAGAAGTTTTAGATAAAGCAGAAGAAGTTTTTCCTTATTGAAATGTTGCCAAAAACGTCAAGAGCACACAGAAGAAAAAATTATTTGATTTGCTCAATCCATTCTAAAAATATTTCAAAACTTAAATGGAAAATTAATGAAAATTGACCTAAATTTTTGGCCTAAATTTCCTTAGGCTCACAAAAGACCATAAATGGGACATACCTGACGCAATTTTAATACAATGAAAAAGCATTTCTTTGCTTAATTTTGATTGATTAGTACCTCGAAAACAAGTGATGTAATTTTTTTTCTCAAAATTCATGACTAGTTCGGGAAATTGGGAAAAACCTGATCGTTCCACGTGAAAGAGTTGATTTTAGAAAATTCTAAACAAGATGATGTTTTTTTTAATAAAACTTGCTATGCTAGCTTGCTTTGAAAGGTTTCTAGGGAATAAAATTGTTCTTAAACAACGAATTGATTTTAGATTTTAGGTACAGTTCACACGATGAATAAAAAAATTGTTTTTTATAAACATTTTCGTGAAACACTTAACACAGCGACACAAAATAAGTCAGCTCGACGTAAAGAAAAGATTTATAGCTCATCAAAGTTTGAGTTAATTGATCTTTAAGAAGTTAGTGACCGTATCGAAGAAAATAGACCTGAAGAACTTTTTAAATATCAAACTTCACAAGGTAAACGTTATATTTTTGAAAAGTTATGAAAAAGTATGAAAAGTAAATATCCAAAAAGCTATACTTATTTGGAACTTGGGTTCCGTTTTTTTCAGGACACACTGTATGTCTCAAAAAACTTGGCACCGGTTGAAAATAGCTTTATAACAGCTAAATATTTAATTGTGAAAATAATACTTAGCGAAACACCAACAATTAACAATGATTATATATTTAGCGACCTTCAATTGTACTACACGTTTTTTTTTTTATATAAGAATAATTTCACCAGAACACGAGCCTCAGTTTTGGCCTAAAAATAAGAACAAGCTAAGAACAATCCGAGGCTCAGATTCTATATGTGAAAAATTAAGAACAGCCTTAAGAACAGTCCGCGCCTGGATTTTCTTGTAAAAAAGAAGAATTTATATACTTGAATTCTCCAGTCAGCTCGATGTTACTGTTTATAAAGGACTTTTTAGTGTTTCTGGTGTACTGTCTTCAAAATAATGTTAACCAAAAACTTTCAGTTTAAGAAATAAGAACAATCAAGGCTGAATTCCAGAAAATGTGTTCTAAAACGAGTTCTATTAAGAACAAAATAAGAACATTCGAGCCTGAAAAAGTCCGAAAGAATAAGAACATCCAGCCTCATCCTGAAATCTACTGTTTCTTATAAGAAAAGCGTGTACTTCCAGTGTATTAACAAAAGTCACTTTCCTACCTTTTAACTCGATTTATTGCGTATCATTGTACCAAACGCTGTTTTTTGTTTTCAACAAGTGCAAAATTTTTGAGACAAATTTTGTAACATGTTTTTTTTATTTTGAGTCTAAAGTTGCACTTTTTTATTCGTTGACTATCTGTGTCGGATCGAATATTGAGTAACTTCATTGTTATCTCATGCTTCTAAATTATTTTAAAGAATCTGTTAGAATTGCGGTCTAAATTACTGGAATTTAATTTCCGCAATTAACCACAATGAAACTTTTCGCAAGGACTTAATTTTCTGGACAGGGACCAAACCGCGAAATCAGTGTGAAACTTAATCCCTGTTTCTCAAAATTCATTTTCAAGAAGGGGCGTCGTTCATAACGCCTAAGACCCCGTGAAAAGGTGAAAAGGCAAAAAAACTTATGGAAGCCGGCTTTGTAAAAAATAAGGTGATTTTTCAAAAAACATCAAGTTTGAGGTACTGACCAAACTGTTAAATATGCTAAAACATATCTATCTAAAGAAAAAATATTCAAATGATTCCTATAGTAATGAAATAATCGAATGAATCGAGGGTTAAATTACTCAAAAACATTTCGTACACTTTGAAAAAAATCACAAAAAACAGAAATCACAGAAATTTCGGCCGAATAATTACAAAATAAAAATCAAAAACTACAAGAAAATCACATACACCATATTTTTCAGTGCTGTACGTATCGGAATGAATTTCAATGTAAATGAACTGGCAAGCAAGGATATATTTGGTTCATGTTTGAAATATTTTTCAGCTTTTTCATACTAAAACAAATAATACAATGGCTATCAAAAATTACTATACATCAACTGAATTTATATTTTGTGGAAGCTGATAATTTTTTGCCTAATTTTATGTGCAGCAAATGTTGCAATTATGTATGTATGTAATTATTTTACCCAGGCTATGACGAGCCTAAGCTCTAATGGCAGCATTGAGCTGATGTGGACCTGCAATGTGAAGTGTATACCCCATATTTAAAGGCAATGGTCCCGTAATTACATCACTAATTTATGTTGTAGGTTCTCACCGAAAGCAACTGCTATTACCCCAGGAGTAACAACCGTTGCTTTCGATATTTGCACCGACGCGAGAGTCAATGCTTAGAGTAAGAACAGCCGCGTGTGGAATTTGAACCCTCAGCATCTTTCATTCATGCATTACGAGGCCGGCGCCTTGCTTACTGAACTATCCACTCCCACAAATGGTTCAATGCAACAAAATCTTGTAGGTTCTTTTTGAAAAGATCTAGTGAGTTCGACTGATCTTTCACCTGCATTTTTACTGTAACAAAATATTTGGTCTTCCAGCTGGAGTTTCTAAATTTCTAGAAGGGCGAATCCTGTGGGTATTCTGTGGGTATTTTGGTCCATTCGTCTTTTTTTCATCCATACGAGGTGGCGGGGCATACTAAATATCGGGAAGGGTGAATTGATATTTTATAATGTAGAATCAAACCTTCGCCATGTTAACCCTACTGCAAAAGTGAGAGATAAAAAAAACACTGCTTTCAGGTTAACCAACCCAAAAAATCTCATTCTAAATATTTTCCGATTTTGGATAATCAAACGTTCCATATGAATGAATAGATGGATGGGGATGGATGAATAAATGAGTGAATGAATGAATGATTTTATTATTTACTCAGGATGGTTTTCAGTTCTTCATGTGAACTGATAATAACGAGAATCTTTTGTCTTTTTGGAAACCCCTCAGGGTACCATGCAGAATTAACAGTGATTGACAAATTTCATTTCCGAAAGCCTTGTATAGGAGTCAAACTCAGAACTCCAGGTTAAGCGTTAGCAATGATTCCAAAAAAAACCTTACGTATGAATATTTAATACTTTGAAAGAATCTTACACCTCTATAAGTTTTTTGCTTATGTTTTTTTTCTGTACCAATTTAAGCTAACTTCAAAAAAAATCGTTAGTATATGCGCCTGTCCATTTTTCTCAGGGTACGTGTCAAAAGACAGTTCATAAGCTGTCACTGTCATGAATAAATATGGTTTATAAAAATTTACCTTTTTAGACCCTAATCCAACGTTACTTAAACACGGTTGATTTAAACGTCAGGATCTTGAAGCAAAAATCAACGCCGCTGGAGGTTCGGTGGGTTAACCGTAGATCAGATAAATCAGAAACTAGAAATTGCTTTTTCCTTCAAGATTTTGCAAATAAACTACACAGTAAACTGCAAAAAGTCAAAAGTTAATTGCATTGCAATAGCCTGAATACAGGCTGTAAATTCTTTTTATTTCTAAAACCATGTAAAGAATGTGTTTTTAAAAACTTCATAATTCACACTTTTAAATTATTAGCTTAGGTCTACAGGGCCTAGCAAGTTTTAGAAGTTACGTCAAAAATAATTCTATGTTTTCAGTATTTCAGTCATAGGTAACCAAGCCATTGTACTGAAGCCTGTGAGATTTAAGCAATTTTAGTGTATGTAAATAGGTTTTTTAGATGGTAAGAATTTAACAAAATAATCCAATTTCTGGAACAACCAAGATACGCACTTAAACAGATTATACGATTTCCCCTTACACAAGAAAACTACTCTTGACCTTCTCATTAGTTCAATAAAACTTTAGCTAAAAAATTGTTCAACAAGTCATAATCGGGGACGATAATTCAGTACTCTAAAGTACACTTTGATATTTTAAATTTTATTAAGAAAATATGTACTCGCGTACATTGGGTATACCTGGATCCGACCCTGGTCTAGGCTAGCAAATGTACCCAAACATTAATTAGCAAATAGCAGTCAAAATAACAGACGTTGATTATGCAGGTGACTTAGTGGTTATAGAAAACCAGCACAATTGTTTTCATTGAACTAATGTTTGCAGCTAGCATAACTTCTTAAATAAATCATGAAAGTGGTACCATTGGAAAGACTTTCAATAGCGGAAAAATTGCAAGACTTCCATCGATTTAGTGAAAAGCTCATTTTTCTTCTTCATTTCCTTTTTTCTTTCTTTTGATTCATCTTTAAAAAAAAAAAAATTTTCTTCAAATTTTTGCATTCTGAAAATCATTATTCAAAACTGGAATGTGTATATTTCGCTCTCCTACTTGTAGAATTGAGTGCTCATGCATCATCAGCATGAGTGCTCCGCTCGAAACACCTTTGCTAATTTGATTGATAAACTGTGGTCTCTGTGGTGTAATGGGTTAAGTCGTCAATCCAGAATTGCAAGATTCCTGGCTCAAAACCCCCCACTAGACCAGCTGATGAGCCGTTATACGGCGAAACAAGCTTGTCCTGGGATGTGCATATTTTATATATTGCTATAATTTTATTAAATTTTATATAACCTCAAAGTCGTTGGAAAAATTAGCGCTATTAAAAAAGACATCGTACTTTAAACGATGTACAAATTTTATTACTTAACACCGAAAAATATGTTTTATAGGCCTCTAGCTTCATGCTAAAAATAACTGACTGTGTCTGTCTTATCCAAGCCTTGGTGTTAAACATGACAAACTCTGGTGTAGAGGAGATCAAGAGAGTTAATATTTTCAAATATCTAGAATACTCAACATAACATCTATTGAATACAACACGAATAGTAAAGGCACGAGGAACTCTAAACTTGTTTGGAGAAGATCTGGAAGTCAATAAATCTCCCAGAAAACCTCAAAAGATGTTACTTCAGAGGCACTGTCGAGTCAGTGCTTACATATGGCTTAACCACATTGACTTTAACAATAAGATTTGAAAAGAAAGTCAATGGCGCATACACATGCACGCTTTGCACTGCACTGAACAAGTCGCAGAATGAACACATTCTGAATAATATTCTGTATCAGAACCCCCTATGATGCCCAGCCACCCTCGAAATCTCATCATGCCAATGTTTTTGTCAATATCACGCCACAAATTTTGGGATTTTTTGAAAATCACGCAATCACGCTACAAATTTCCCTTTATCAAGGTCACGCAAGCAACCGCCAACCACTGTGGGGGGAGAGGGTGTCCTATTAGTAACTCAATGCATCACCACATCACCAACAAATGAGATTTGCCGGTCATTGCTGTGGAAACCAAAATGAGCTTGCCAGTGAGGTCTTATCATGGTCACCAGCCCAATTTTGAAATCTGCTTAATGAGAGCGTAATTTTAGTCTTTAACAAATAATGATATTGAGAATGCGAAGGTTTCACGCGTTATAGGGTCAAATTTACTTTGATTTGCGGGATACATTTTACATTCTCTTAAATGATAAAATGGTAAAGACGAGGATACAAAGTCTTCAGAATGTGTCAATAGACTGATTTTACGTGGTAATAATGCATTGTATCCTGCACGGTTTAGGCTCATAGCGCATTTGAAATTCAGAAATAAATTGAATTCGAAGAGGAAAAGTATAGCTAACTTTTTACGTTCACATATGAGTCAAAACATTTATAAGGCAGCTGATTTTATTTATATATTTCTGTTTCCTAACCCCTTGTAACATTTTAAAATAGCATTACTTGTTTTTACGAGAGATTGTGTCGGCAGAAACTAACTCAATCAATCAACCAAGTGGGGAGGGATCAACATGGATTGTTGTTGTTATTACCAATGTTCATCTTTTATTAGATTTCTTTTTTTCATTTCTTATTGCCAACTTAATTCTCGCCCGGTTTCACTGTAAGTAAAAATATTAAATCTTTTTCACTTTTTTCACTTACTCACCATGATGCTTTTATGTTTTGTTAAATATATCCGTTATGCTAAAATGAGGAACGAGAGGTAACGAGAAGTAAAGAGGAGTAAAGAGAAGTAACCAGAAGTAACCAGAAGTAACGAGTACTCAAAAGCATTTTTAGGTAAATTAGAGCGTGTCCGTGGCACTTTTCAAATACCATACTAGTAAATGACGCCATCATTTGGGTAAAATTTAGTACTGGAAGGAAAACCTTAATAACTTTGGATTAAAACATTGTGATCACACCAAATTAGGTGGATATATTCCTTTTCTAGTAAGAAACAAATAGAAAGAATTTCAATGACCAAATTTGGTACTGGAAGAAAAACCTTAATAAGTTTGGATTAAAACATCTTCATCACACCAAATTTGGTGGGTATATTTGTTTCTAATAAGGAATAAATGTAAAGAATTTCAATGACCATGCTTACTGATGATGTCATCATTTGAGTAAAATTTGGTACTGGAAGAAAAAGCTTTTGAAGTAAAACATCGTCAACATACCAAATTTGGTAGGTATTTTTCTTCTCCAATAAGGAATGAATGCTAAACAAAAACTCAAATTAGGAAAATTCAGCGTTTTGTTTTCAAGTTGTTAGTATCATTAATTTTCTAAAGTCCTTATTGTGATTGTCAACTTGATACTTTATGTATCATGTATAAATACCAACACTCACCAAATATGAAATGTTTTTAAAAGCCATCTTTTCCTCGAGTACAAATTAATTATCAAAAGTTTTGACTGAAATGGGTTAAACATTCACGCGGGTATCATTTTTCATTTTAGCTCAATCTGTCCTCTGTTACCATTTTGTTTGAATTAATTATCATTTATGCTAAGAAATCTTCTTTTTTTAGTTCCTCTTACGTTTGGTTTGGAATCATTACACCATGAATTCACAAAGATTTTTTTTATATTTTTTATCCTTGTATAATGTTAAGGTATTTTTACAATTTCAATCTTTTATATCTTTATATGAGGTTAAGGTATTTCTACAATCTCATTCTTTTTTATCCTTATATAAGGTTAAAGTGTTTCTACAATCTCAATCTTTTTTATTCTTATATAAGGTTAAGGTGTTTCTACAATCTCATTCTTTTTTATCCTTTTTAGGCTTTTGG
>JAUBWS010056067.1:0-16678 GCA_032270445.1 Darlingtonia californica
GGCTATTTTATACCTTTTGCAACATTTCGACTTTTGGACAAAATCGCAATTCTTAATTTTGCAACTGATGAAGTTCTAATTTACCATATGCCACACAAATTCATGCCCTCAATCCTATTTTTCATTGAGTAACATTATCAATTATACCTTAAAAAGGAAATCTTAAATAATTGTCTTGACACTTTCATAATTAGTAATTAGCATTAATAATTGAAACATTTTCACAGAATTCAAAAAATTTTGCTAATATGACGTCATTCTAAAAGTTTTGCTACACCCTTGTCTAAAAAGTGTTGATGTAAGCACATTTTTCCGGCAACCCAAATATTTGTTTGTATTTGTTGTACTCTATTACTAGTATGCTGTAGCTTTCCATCGAGGGGTCAATCATGTGGTTTCAAAGTTTTTATGGCGAGTTATGACCAAGTTCGAGACGAAATTCATCGAAAATGAAATCGATTATCACGTAGACAATGAAAACGTTTTGTTGCTTAATAACATAGCAAAATCTTGTCTACATTAAACGTTTATTCTTTTCTTAACAGTAATTTTGTACGATTAGCAGTGCTTAGCAAAACGAATCCTTTTGGTTAAATCACATTTAATTACCCTTGTCGTGTTCTCATGACAGGTTGCGTAAAAAAAAACTTTTCAGCAGCTAGCGGAGTGGATAAAATTAAATCTAGATGATTGGGAAAATTTGACATTATGAATTTGTGCAATGTTCAACGGTCAGGTGAAATTGTTTTTGAAGATATAAAAATACTTTTTTATTTAAGGAGTAAGCTTGAAACAAAATAACGTAGAAAATAACACAAATAATATTTCTCTTTAGCAGTTTAGGCGTAATTCGATTGTAAAATACCATCAAAAGTTTTTTGTTGGCAGCGTGCGTCAGTATCGAGATTAAGCAAACCAAAATCTACGACGTAAAACGTTGCGCAGCCGTTCTTGAAATTAGAATGCCAAGCAACTTTCAGTGAGGCTAAGCAAACCAAGATCTACGAAGTATAGACAGCCGAACTTAGACACTGATCGATTGTGCTGCTGAAAACTTTCCTAACCTCGCTATTATCAAATTTGCGAGGACGTCTTTCCTTTTGATAGTTTCTAAATACTTATGATACAAAAACTTATATCATCCAAAAAAAAATGAACAGACAATTAACTTTTGTCTTAACAAACCTGTAAGCATACGTTTTACAATCGAAACAATTAAATACCAAATGACGCCATGGAATTTGTAGAGAAATGCAGTTTAAAATGATTCTTGGTCAATTGAACCTTGCTAAGCAAAGGCCGATTAAGTCTTTGTCCTAACAACATACTCTTCCCATGTTGCTAAGACAAAGACTTGATTGGCCTTTGGCCTTTGCTTAGCAAGTTTTAATCGACCAAGAACCACTTTGCTCTACAAACTGCATTTCTTTACGCAGTCTTAGACATCATTTGGTATTTATTGTTTCGATTTTATAACGTATTCTTACAGGTTTGGTACAAAACAATGAAAACTAATGGTTTTTGCTAATGAGGTACTTAGTAAGCAAGCTTCAGTGTGAACATCCCCTTAATTCGTTGCAAACATCTTGTTTCAAGGCTCTCCTGGGACTTGTTGTTTTATGAAACTAGAGCTCATAAAAAATTTATGTAAAAAGGTTCATAACAGGCATTGACTTTTATTTGTCAATAAGTCGATTCGGTACACATTATATTTAGAAGTCGTTTAAAAACTGCGACTACTTTTTTGTTTTCTTTATTGTGCATACACGATCACGTGTGTTTCCTTTGGAAATCACAACTCATTTCATTTAATAAAACATATTCTTGATATATATATATATATATAATATATTAAGAATCTAACCTGCTTCACTTCCAACATTGCCAACGACATTTCCAACATCAACACATTCATCAAACTGTGCAACCAGGTATGTCACATTCTTTCCCGGTGTCCATGGACTTGGTCCTGTTGCCTTACCAATTCCAAACATGGTAGCTCTCTTCCAAACTAATTGCAGGTATCTAACAGACGAAGCGGCACCGCTCATACCCGCGCGATACTGTGTGCCATTTGCAAACCTGAAACAAAAAGGAGTCATTAGGTAACATTTTCATTACTAAACATGCTTCAAGAACATGTCAATATTCTTCAAGAACATAACAGATGATATTGAAATTTCATGACACACCGATTTATTGCGAATACCCGAAAGAAAAACTATCAAAAACAAAATAGAGTTAAATATTGTTATACCAACCTTAAATAAGATACATAACCTTAATGTTGGGCATATCTTAAATATGATAAACTCATTACCTTAATGTTGGGCAATTCTGACAATGAATTAAGCGGGACGAGTTAAAATCTTTATAAGTTTTATGTGATTAGATTTGTTTTGTATAAAAAGAAACTTTTTAAAAAGAATCTGTAAATTCATTTATGATATCGGATGCCTAAAAGTATTTCTTTTGATGTGACATAAGAGGAGCCACTACGGTTGGGTCCGACTCAAGGGAAGATTTTGAATTTTCACTCCTCCAGATTGGCTAAATAAGCATTTCCAGAAGGATAAATTAGTAAAAGGGCATTTTGCCGCCAATTGTTCAATGATTTTGTGAAGTATTTTGACTTATTATATGACTTTTCAGCAATATATTGTTTTAATGTTTGTTCTTCAGCGCATGCTCGATAGCGAGCCCGGTGAATGTCTCAGCAGATCACTTTTTCACGAAGCTATCGGGCAGAGTAGAAAAACACCCTTGGTCACCACGGTAACTCAAATACGAAGCTTACGATAGTAAAGTGTTCAAAAATATTATTTCTTCATGACGGTCCCCTGAGGTCTTACAAGGTTTTCTGTTCATGACAAACTGGAAAGGGCATCCTGGGTAGATAACCATGTCAAATCGCTTCATCCTGAAGCTTTAGTTGTTTTGAGAAGGGAAAAAAATATGAATGCTAATAACAACTCATCATCTTACCATGCTCTTACAGCGTCTTCGCACATAACATCTCCACTACTTTCCATCATATATGCAATGTAACAGTTTGAACGATTAGTGAGCAATGGCTCTGTAGCATTTCTATCAAGAAGTTGTTGTGCAATAATTTCAGATGATGTATGAAACTGATCGTTCCAATTGCAAGGTTGTGCTGAACGCAAAAAACGACGACTGTTCAACGCTCGAAGACAGTTTTCTAAGTAAAAGAAGAAACAAAAATTACAATTTAGGAAATGTCAAAATTGTATATGAAGCAGACAGTGTTCAGGTCAGAGGAAGCGTTCGAGACATGTCAATATTAACTGCTATAACAGCAGGACTTCCGCATTTTTGTCAGAAAACCGCGAAATGAAATTAACGTGAAGATTCCAACTCCATAGTTTCGTGCAAAACACCCTAGGAAAAAAATTAATTAAACAAAACAATTCTAAAGCAAAATTTTATCCACGTAAGTAATAAGAAAACTAACCATGATGCGGTATATTTTCAAAATATGCTGCTTGTACTGTGATAGAAAGCACAACAACTTTAGTGCGAGGTGGGTTCCAGCAATCTTTTGCAATAACATTAAATGAAACAGATTCTGAAGCACGTCCAGTTGGTACAAAATCCAATGTTTTGTTGACAGTGATCACTCCAGTTGTTTGGTGTAGAGCAAAGTATGATTCGAATCGTCCATTCTCGTTTTGGTAGTGATAGGTGACACAATTTTCATCAGCATCAGTTGCTCGGATAACACCAATCGACGACCCGACTGGTTCTTGATCCGAAACATGAACAGAAAATGATGGTCTTGCAAACTCTGGAGCATTATCGTTTATATTGATGACATTGATAATGACAGTTGCAATGGCTTCTTTTGGGGGACCAGTCCTTGGTGTATCTCTTGCAACGATCAGCAAAGTGAACGTTCTGACTTGTTCATGATCTAGTGGTCTATCTATGTACAATGTTCCGTTTTCATCGATTCTGAAGACATTGCCAACGTTACCAGATCGAATTAAGTATATAATGTTTCCATCAGCACCAAAATCAGCGTCCGTCGCAGCGAAATTGAACTGAAAAAATCACACAAAACCTCAAGGTGACAAATCATTTACTTCATACCTTTGTGGCTTTTAGTAAATTGTTACAGCCCTAAGACATTAATTCTTATAATTTACAACAACCTTAGATGTGCGTTTTTCAAAATGTTTGCTTTATGCGAAGCTTTAAAGCAACTTAGAGCAACTTTTGTTCTTCTGTTACGAGATCCCAATTCTCTAAGACGTACAGATTTTTGACGTACAAAAAAAGTTGCTGAAATACTAAAATAGCATTTGAAAATAATACAAATACCAATTTGATTTCTTAGACTGGATGTCATACTTTTTTCCCTTGTACTTCCTCGCGCACTGAGACAGACGGGGTTTGAACGACTGATCGAACTGTCGCGAGTTCAATTTATGCAAACGAGTTCACACACTCACAAAAACCAGAATAAAACTCACATCGGAATCGGTGTAAGGAACTGTGATGTTTTCATGAATGGATTTATTGACAAAATTGTTGGAGATTTGTGGTGGATTGTCGTTTGTAGCAATACGTTTGAAAAATAGCAGTTTGTTGATTGCGCAATTTGCATCAGAAACAGTCACGTTCACATAAAATATTTCTTCACGTAGCTGACTGGAATCCATGTCATAATTGGCTAGACAAAAAAAAACAAGTTCCATACATCATACTTAACATGTGGATTGCGGGATAACGAGAATTCTCGCTATTTCAGGGTCAAAATTGCGGACCGAACCGAACTTCAAACAGCCATAACTTTAGATACGAAACATTTTTTTAAGTTTTTATGTCATCTTTGACATCGTTGAAAAAATTTTCTATCGATTAGTATACTCATATACATATCGATTTTGAATCAATTTTGGCCATGTAAGACTCGTTAAAAAAGCCAATTTTTTCAAGGTGCAATTTTCGTGATTTTTGAAATTTACCGCAGTCAACGTGGTAACCAACAATAATGAATACTTAGAAAAAGCTAAAAGCTGGTCACATTGACTAAAAGACGTGTTCTTTATCGGAATAAAATCCGAAAAGAGCCTTTTCAAAATTTAATGGGCTCTTTAAAAAACGTTTTCGTAATTTTCTTGAACAAGAACAAGACAAAAAATGAATAGAAATGCACTCCTCCACAGATATTTCTTAAAGATTTTGTGAGGTAAACAAGTCAATTAGGGTTGGCTTTATGTTGCCTTTTCCCAAAGACCGTCAGAAATATCAATCCATACGCTACTCACCCATGTATAGTGAAGTCAAGTTGGCTAATACAGGTTCCGTGGAGTTTGAGCTTACACTAACAGTGGGCATTTGTGTGTCTCTGTCCGTGATATTGTGCATCATAAACGGACCAATCGTATCTTCTCTAATAATATGCACGGACATGTCCGGTGAATACTTCGGACAAACATCATCAACGTTAGTTACTTGGACTGTCAATTCCAAAGTACTGGTCAATTCAAATGGGGTCGGTGCTTGATCTTTTACAGTGATGGTAATGGAATAGAGGCTGAGAGTCTCATAGTCCAATACTTGAGTCGTCGACAAATCAATATTCGGGTTATTGTATACAGCAGAGAATATTGAATTTGATGTTGTCACTGTACCAATTTGTCCGGCCGCACCTGTGTCAGCATCAGATACTGCAATTGTCGCAATGATACCGGGTTGTGTACCCTCAACCACAGCAACTTGGAAGTTTGCAGGTTGTGTAATGACTGGATAATGGTCATTAGTTGCACGGACATGGAATGGTGATGATGTAAGCTATAACAAACAAGAAATCAACCAGGTTTTTAAAGATCAAGTAATAAGAAGTTGCATCTACCTTTGGTAAAAAAGACTACGATCCTGGACGCCTGGGTAGGGAATTTTCTGGCGATTTAAATATCATTATGTTCATACACTCTCTCAGTTTCACAAAGGACAAGATGACACTAAGAAGTTGCTGGTTCAAATTTTCATTTTTTCTTATTTCTGAGTCAAAGCACCAACCATCTTGACGGCTAAGACAAAATCAGTTAAGGCAAGAGTTTTTGGCTGAATTGGTAGCTTACTAAAAGTCAAAAATTTACTAAAATTCCCATTAAAACTATTTCTTTTCTTTCCCTTATACTAGGTTTTTTTGTCACAAAGTCGTAAAACATCTTCCATAAGTGGCACCAAGGTAGATTGAATTTAACCAACTAGACCATCTAACAAAAATTTTGTCCCAAAAACTTCATTGTTTTACGTAAATTAAAACATATAGATAAAAAGATTGTTATTCAAACATTTAAAGGGCTATGACATATTTGACATGGTCCCTCGTCAAGATTCCAAAAATGCTGAAAAGGTAGTTACACTTACAGGTGACATCAAACTTGCGCTTTGATATTCCAAGACGAGATTAACACCAAATGGATCAACAGAAAGTCCTGCAAACTGTACGATATGACCATTAGAAGTGATTGTACTGGCGCCAGAAAGAACTTGATCTGTAGCTGGTGGAGTTTTCAAAGTTGCTGTTACTTGAATATTTGATATGTTGTTTGCAACATTCTGAGTAGCACAGTCGATAACATGCAACAAAGGCTGCTGCCCAAAGGCAACAGTTTGGTTTGCATTATCGGGTTTAAAAATCTCTTTAAGACAAAGTTTTCTAGGTGTGATATCAAACGAATTTGATTGCGCACGCAGACGGGAATAATGGGATTTATGTGGTAAAACAGTAACATTAAAACAAAGTGTGGCATTCTCTTGAACACTTTCGAATTTCAAATCTGTGAAGTGAGCTATTCCAGTAGCGGTGTTAATCGGCATATGGTTGGTACCGAGAATTGGTTGCGATCTTGAGCATAGGTAAGCAGTGACATTCCATACACCAGGAAGATTGGCTGCATCTGAATCAGGGTACTCGTTTCGTATTTGAACAATTGGTTGTATACCACAAACAACAGTGTCGTTACAATCCCCAATGTGTTGCCGCAACATGACTGTGAAGCGTCGTTCGGTCACATTGAAGAGTGGAGTCATAGCTTCACCACTGTAAGAAGATGGTGGTGTGGTGTTGGCAAAGAACCGGAATTGATAGCCTTCTCCTGGTTCTATGACACTCAAGTTGTAAAATGTTCCTCTGCCATCGTTTATAAGAGTCATGTCATGCCCATGAATCAGTGTCCTATTTTCCACATTGTTCTGATATAAACGCGCTTTCAAAGTCCAAGTGCGATTTTTCCATCCGGTGCGTACGATGGAGCTGTCGGCTGTATCATACACCTCCACATGTGGTTGTGGTAAAAGCGGCGTCGATTCAACCACCATTGAAACATTGTATTTGAAGGCGAATCCAAGCACACGTTCCTTGATGTTATGAACAGACTTTAGTAAAGGTGATGTGATCTGGCTGGCGGCGTTTGCCGGTTCTACGATTCTGTAGCTGATATTATACCCTGTGCCACTATGCGAGATAGCAAGATCTGTGAAGTTGGCTGTACCGTTGATGAATCCAATCTTTTTGGTACCGAGAAGTCTGGCATTAGGATCAGCGGAATTTGAATCTAAGAATGCTTCAATGAACCATGGTGTAACATAACCAAGGTTTTCAACAAGCAAGCCATCAGAAGTGTACACCTTGAATTCTGGTTGGTGTAGGAAAGGAACTGTTTCATTGCTGTCAACAGTTGGTATAATTGTCATTCTTAGAATAGATGGCATCAAAAACTGAATAGATGCAGGATCACTGAATGTCTGAGGTTGCAGTTGATCGTATCTTAACGTTGTATTCGTTCCATTGACGACTTGAACTTAATAGAAAAGAAAAACGAACTTTGAAAAAGATTTTGTTCATTGTCAAAAACTATATTATATCGAGTGAAATCGAAAATTTTATCGATATTCATTTTTCCCTCTATGTTTAATAATAACTTTATGTTTTTTAACTTATCATGAAAAGTATCATGGGTATTACCACTCACAAAACGTCAACGATCTTTCATAAAGTGATAAGATCATTTACATGGATCACTGAAATTTACTGTTCTGTTTTGTTTATTTTTCACTTTTCCAGTCCTTCAGTTACTAAATATGTATAAAATTTGCTAATGAATCCTTCGCAAGTTACTACAATTGACCCAAGTTACCAGTGACTAAATTGATATGTTTAGCTGATCGCTGCAGTTAAACGTTGTAAGGGGCCATCCATTTATTACGTTCACACAAAGAGGGGGGAGGGGGTCAAACCAAAAGCGAACAAGTATTGTTTTATGACGTAACTTCTATTGTTTGAATGCGAACAAGGGGGAGAGGGGTCTGAAAATGGGTGATTTTATGCGAACGTAATTAATGGATGACCCCTAAACTCTAAATGAATTCTGAAGAAGTGCAAACAAACATAAACAAACATTTTGAACTAAATGTAACTGAAATATTGTGTCATTAATAATTGCGATTTTTTCCCATAGCTATAATATAAATTCGCAAATTTCAATCACGGGCCGTCGACAGTTAGTATTGAGTGTAATTTCAGCACAAAATGAGGGAGATTATGATGTCAATTTGCAAAATCAATATTTTTGACTTGAAAACTGTCGAGGTTTTCTCAATGTTTTTTGTTCGAATTTACTTTACTCTTAATGTATCATACCTGTTTCATTGGTTGCACGATTACCACCTAATGGATCCGACGCCACTGGCTGTGGTGGTGTTAATTGAATCTGACTGACTGTCAAATTGGTTGCATTTGCTAATAATCCAGTTTGTGATGCATCAATGAAACGTGAAGCGACATCGTTCAATTCGTTCACTGAATCAGCTAAAAATCGTAAAAATGATGAAAATTAAAATTGGAAGTACGATTATGCAATCAATAAAAGCCCTTCATCAGGTTGGCCACTAATTCATAAGAATCAAATTCCAGGAGTTTTCCAGGAGTATTCCACGACTTCTCTGAAATCTTCCAAGAGTAAAAAAGTCTAACAAAACAAAATATGTGACGTTTCATGGGAAAAGGGGGCATGGTCATTTTTAACGCGATCATACTCCAACAACGTGCAAAATCATGAAAAAAACGTCTGTGGAGGAGGTCATTTCTATTTAAGCGACACACAATTTGCGTGTCACTTAAATAGAAATGCACTCCTCCATAGACGTTTTTTCATGATTTTGAGAGGCAAACAAGTAAATTATGGATATCTTTATGCCCCCTTTTCCCGTAGACCGTCACATATATGAATAAAAGAGGTAGAATTAAATACGTGAGCTATCAATTAATATATACGGTATCCAGTTGCCATATCCAAAGCTAGATTAAAGAAACCCATTGTTTGTAAGTTGAAAAAACTTGCTATGTCTGTCCGACATGAAAATTTTTTGAAATCCATCGTCAGTTTTTTATTTGACGAAATCTGGTTTTAGAAGAATTTCTACTTCAGGTCTTTTAATTTCCGATGTAGACATCTATTCAGGCGGCCTGATTGGTCGGAATACTGAAAAATCTTGTAAATGAATATCCAAATATCTTAAAATTTCATTTTGCGAGGAAAATTCCAATTAAATTTAGCATATTTTGGAAGTCTTTAACAATATACTTCAGTATTTTCATCATTTGACCTTGCTAAAGCAAGATCTCCAGGATGGCAATAAAAAAATCTGAAATAGAAAACTGTCAAAACCAGATTTTATAATGAAAATCTCAATATGGCATCCAATGAATCTTTTTGTCGGACAGACGTTGATTGTTTTTTTTTTATTTCATTTGGTGCTGGTGTTAAAAAGATTGATAATTTCGGACGGACATATATCTGTTTCTTGTACTGTTTCTAGATATAATAAATATATTTCCATTATCAAAGTCAAGGGAACAATCCCTCGATCTTTCATAATTTGTATCTTGCTTATAAGCTGGGTTTTTATTATAAGTCAAACTCTAACTTGAAATAGAATAATTACTTCAGGCACCAGTTTTTATGTCGGACGGACATGACTATTTTTCTGAACTTGATGGATAACCCCTTGACAACAATATTTTTAACCTTCGAAGATGTTTAAGACATACCAATAGACACCATTTGAAAGACTGTCCAACATGTCCATCCGACATGTTCATCTGAGATAAAAGCTTTATTTAAAAGGACTATTCAAAAACGTTTAAGGAGCTGTCGAGCTCACAGCTTTAATATCAGGTTTGTTTTCACCAAATAATCGAACCTTCATTTCAAAATTAAGATAAGAATTTCAAGTTGTCTGAAAAAGTTAAAATTAGTTATCGGTAGAAAAACATGAGTCAAGTTAGGCTTGTAGAATAATACTTGGTTTCAAAACTATAAGACTTGACAAGACTGGGAAAAGATTGCTATTTCAAGTAAGGTTGCATCCGATTTTAATAATAACTTAAAGTATCGAAATGTGCGTCCGACATAAAAATTAGTTTTGTAACAGACCCTTTACAACAACAAGAAAACGAGACGAGTTGTACATAAAATTACTTCAGGAAATGTCTGCCAGTGAGGAGCAACTTTAAGACATACTCCATCTTTTCCCCCGTACACGCGTATGACGGGGACTTTAATCAGTATGTTACTACATTAAAAAGTTCATACACGAGACAGACACAAAGTTGAAAGTACCGAAACTATCACTTGATCCCCATAAGGCAAGAAAATAGTGCAAATCTATATCACCAGGATTGGATACAAGAAAAAGAAAAAGAAAATATAATTCCATATAGCTAGTACTAATATACAAGGAAATGAAAATTGAAAAACCTGTGCAGAAAAAGGAAGAGTTACTTCATTGGAAAAACAGACGTTCACTAAAACGGTTAGTTTGAAGAATAAAGTTAATGACAAAATTAATCACTCTTTGTGAAATCCGAAATGCCGTATAGAAGAAGCCGGCACATAAAGATAGGATTTAGCAGATTAGAAAAATGTTAAGTGTTTGAAAGTTGTCAAGTAGGACTAGTCTCTCAGTAGAAAAGGTAATGCAATGTAATGTTCTGTGGTCTAAATTGAATTTGATTAGCAAGCTCAAATAGGGTTGAGTGTGTCTAAGAAGCCATGTCTGAATTTGTGTTCCCGTAGGTGACTAAAAGCAACCATTAGCCGAGTGAACAGAACTAAACCATGCTGGTTATTAAACTTGAACGCTAGGGCAGGTTTCGGACACCAAAACTCAAAAATATTACGTTTGAAAGTAGATATATTAAAAATTTCGGTAACGCGCTGTACGAGCTGCCAGATCTTTTATCCGAGAATATTTCAAATATAGTAATGTTAATACCAAACTTATGACTTCTGCCTTTCGATCACATGAGAACAAGAACAGGATTATGAAAGATTATCCTATAGTTAATAAAACAACTTGACTCGTAAAGCATAGCTGATAATTAATGTGTAGTAACAAATTACCTGTATTAGTTTGATTGAGGTTGGATGTTTCGTTCAATTTTGTACTCTCAGTAATTTGCATCTGTAAAGTAAATAGGAAAATGTTTAAATTGTCGTTATATATGCTGTCGGTTCAGTTAGTAAAGCCCTCGTTTCGCATGGTACCCTGACGTATCTCCAGCAAACCCTTAATGATAACAGTTATGGTAACAGTTCATATGAAGAACTAAATAGGATATCCTTAGTAAATAATCAATAACTGGACTGGGACCCCTTTGGGTAGAACTCCGTCAATTATTCACCAGGAAATGCCTAGACGTCAAAGTATCAGTGAGTGACTAGCCTTGAGGATGGTTTTTGTATAGAGGTAGTGAAATTCAATTTTTGAAAGAGAAATTTTGAAGGTTCTTATTTACAAAATCAAACTGATTCATGACATAGAGCATGAAGATTAGATAAGAAAATTGGGAACATTTGTGAAATTGGGACCATTTCATGCTGAGATATGAGCAATAAAAGGGTAAAATATGACTGTTTTTCTCTATTTTCTGCTGACGTTAGCTCCCATCATTCAAACTGAATGGGTCAAAAATTCACTTGCGGTCAGCAACGGGTAACAAGTATCGGAGAACTCACCTCAATGAAAGATGGATCTTCAGTATTTCTTCGTTTTCTTTTGCCAGAGGCTGAGACAACTTTCATGAAACGAATCCTTGATTTATCAATACCCAACAATGCTGCTATGTTGCTAACAATCTGATCAGGGTTAAAGAATTCGTCATCTGTCAATGATCTTTGAGTAACACCAACACGAATCTGATGGAAAGAGTTGGAAAAAAGTTGGGTTCATTAGTCACTGAAGGATTCAATAATTGCGTACAAGTGTTTTTGTGATTTTTGTGATGTTTGTGATGTTTCATTGTTTCCATGGTTTTTGTAATTTATAATTTTTTTATTTTTCAAATACATTTTTCAAAGTTTAAATGATTTCTATTATACTTTACCCCTAGCCTGGATATCCATGCAAATCATTCAAATTTCTTGCAAATAACTCAAGGAGGAAAAATAGCCTGATGAAAAGCCATGTTATAAGTTATTATCAAGAGAAAATTTATCGCACGACATTTATGCCTTTAATTATATGGCTGCTTACATTTAGCTTAGAAGCGTTAGCGTAAGGCAGGGTGATTAATCCGTAATAACCCTGCTTTTGTAATCACCCCGCTTTTTTGTAATAGCCCTACTTTTTTTGTAATCGACCTGCTCTTTTGTAATCTTTTTTAAAATTCAGGATTTTTTTGCCAGGCTAAATTATTTTTATTTTGGCTGAAAAAAATCGTACGATATTTTTAACTTTGTTGAAAATGTATTTTGTCCGATTGATATAAAGATTGGAAAAAGTTTGAATTTAACTAAATAATGGTTTTCAAGTTTGTCATACAATTAACGAGTAATAACATGATATTTTCGGGTGATTTTGGGATCAATAGCACCTCGGATCATTGAAAAAAATTCATGTTATAAATTCATCATTAGATTCGGTAAATAAATTCTGCAAAAATGATAAATTTTAGCAGTTTTTCCAACCTTGAAATTTTCTTCACGCAAAACATTTATAATTACAATAAAGTATTCAACATCACTTTCAGCACATTATAGGAAAAGTTAAGAAAGATAGTGTAATGATAGGTACCTGTACATATGGAGCGACAACCAAATCAATGGAAGCATCCCCTTGTACTACCACATACAAAAGATTCGAATCCGAATCGAACCAATTTCCACCATTATATGCTGAAATACTTGGTATATATTTCCATGGATCATTCGAATCTTTTGCTAAGTAATCAACCTTAGTACCACTATATTTTGCATTTGTTGGTGAGATGAATTTTCCTAAAAAAGAAAATTTATAATAATTGACAGGACGCAAACAATCCTCTCTCTTGCCATTTGAGTACGATCAAGATATCACAATTTGTCACCCCTGAATATTTGTCGGATTAATAAGATGTTGATTTGAAATATTTTCAGTGAAGGAAAATGGCTACAACTTGAACGATCTTCAACGAAATTCATCTCATTTTATCTTACCATCTCTATACACGTCGACACGGTTTGGCTTCGGATAATAGATTTCAACTCTGATGGCATCTGTCCGATCACCATTAAGAATCATCAATCTGGTCTTCTGAGGATTGTAAGATGACAAATAAACTTGATAGCTTTGTTGGTTGGCAACTACTGTATAGAAGGTGGAGATTCTCTCCTGACAGGTGTAACCGAGACACCATCCATGATCTTGTGGACCATTCACTAAATCAATATACCCTTGGCTTGCCACAGCAATCGGAGATAACCGTCTTGTCTCTGTGTCAGCATCCAAGCTTTCGATAACGAAAAAATTATACTTGATATCATTGCATTTGTAGGCACCCCAGTTGTTGACAAATGTACATTTGTTTGATCCATCAATACCCCGGACGATTCCTTTTCTTGGATATTTCACTTCTGCATCAATACGCGACCCATTGAGATATGTAAGCATGGCTTTTGGTATACGGAAATTTCCTGAAAACAAAATCAGTTCGAATTGAAATACTCAGTAAGTCAGTATTCCTGGTAATTTTTGACATGATTTTTAACAGCTGCAAGCATATAGTATATTTGAATGCTATGACGATAATGATGAAAAAAGATTATGGAAGCCTGTTCGTTTGTATTTCAGAAATAGTTTAGGTTTGAGGTTTGATGGTTATTTAAAGTTGCCTAACTAAATTGGCTAGTTTTCATCGAAGAAAAACAGGAAAAAATTTTTAACGAATGTTAATCCACGCGAAATTAAATACCGCAAAAGTGTAAACTTTCTGCAATTTTTTTCAATCGCGAAAGTTTCTAACAATAAAGTAAAACAAAGCCACTTTCCCCCCTGATAGTTTTCTCTATATTTCTAAGCAGAGTGAGAGACCATAAATCGCCAATTTGTCAACATTTTTTTATAATATTTTTGTAGAATGAATGATCACTGCAATGCTTAAATAACTTTACCGCTTTGTAAGACCACAATAATGATGAAATCTTGAATTAAAGTTCTTAAACTAAACGTTTTACAATTCTCTACAGTTTGAACTCTTTCACTTGGCCCATTCAGCTAACGTTTAAGCCAAAATACTCTCTATAACTCGAACTCTCTACAATTCGAACGGTTTCACTTGGCCCATTCAGCTAACATTTAATAAGGCAAAATACTCTCTATAATTCGAACTCTCCACAACTCGAACGATTTTTTTGTTCCCTTGAGCGTTCGAATTATAGCGAGTATACTTTAAGGATAATAATCACCTGCTTACTGAATATATATATATGAAATACACAGTTTTTTTTATAAGAATTACATAAATCGAGCTGAGCCTCATGATTCTTAATTTCCTTCAATTTGAGACTGAAAATATTCTTAAATGATTCTTAAATTTTTATGAGTTGATATAGTCAAAAGTTTCATTATTTCCAGATTATTTGAAATTTCAAGATTTGAAAAAAGCAGGAAACATGAAAAACAAAATTCATTTCAACAATAACAAGAATAAACTATATTTTGAATTGATCAGGTTGTCTTTTTAGGCATTTTCGGACTTAGTTTCTGACAGTGAAAAAATAAACTTTTCAGTATACACTGTAAAATATCTCAAACCACACAAACTTCGACCATGTCGATATATATTATTAATCTGCAAAATAAGGTATCCGATTGTAAAACATGAATTTCTATACTGTATTTTTGTGCCTTTCAAAATTTGAAAATAGCTGAATCCTACCTTGAGCCTCAGGGTGATTCTTAAATAATTCTTAAAATTAGACGATTTTGAGCCTTGTGATTCTTATAAAAAGAATTCTTATAAAAAAAAACTGTGTAGTTAATATGTAATTAACAGTCCTAATCGTAACGTTGTTAATAAATTGATATGCTTTTACATTACCTAGTCCCCATACTCTACTTCCAGTATAACCATCACCTGACCATCCAAACTCTGATCTTGAAATAACAGTTGTCATTGGTTGACCAAAGAACGATCCATCTATATCTGTGATAAGGACTTTCCTTCTTGCATCACAATCCATGTCAACACAATCTGACGGATTTATCCAACCTGTTGTCATTGGATGGTGATAAACCTGTAACGTATATAAACAACCAATCAGTTTTTGAAACTTAATTTCACCCTAACACTCACAAGAAGAGAGGGTACTTTTTCACCCACAGATCTGAATCCATTGACTAGCCCCCATACAACCCTCATCAATTCAGTAAATATGCAGTTTACCAAAAATCAGGCTTGCGTCAGTACTACCAGGGGCGTGTCTTCACTTAAACCGTGAGCCACTACTGACTATATCCGCCCTACACCCGCTAGAATAATTTAAATTTTCGCAAGTTTTAGACATTGTCTATTTTCGTAACCGGAGACTTTCTCTTGTAAATGGGTCACGGAGCTCCAAGGTCTCTGCTATGACTGCAAAAGATCTCATCCATGCCCATTGCATTAAAGATCAAAGGATTTAAAAAATCAAGAACAAGAACATTATAGTTTTACAACAAACCTTTGCTTCTTCAGTCACGTTATTCAGTGAAGTTTCTTCAAAATTGATTGGATGAATGATATCTCCATATTTCGGACATGTCATTATGACTCTGTTGACAGCATTGCTACAACCCACACCAAAGGACACGAAATTGACATTCTTGATGGTTATTAATCCATTGATGGCTGGATAACTCATAGGATCTTCCCAAGTCATTGTAGGTGCACCTTTGGGTTTACTTGATGCAAATAAAGGCGTCATAATACCCGCATTACCACCTAAAATAAAAGATTAATTCATTCAATTTCCAATTCATATAGCCGGTTAAGTTTTTCGTAAATTTATGCGAGAAAAGACGACAGACAAAAAAACACAGGCAGCTAGCTAGAGGAGGGACGTTTTTTGCCATGAATCCCCAAATATTCAATAGAATCATCTCAAATTTTGATATTCATTGTATAGTCAAGGATATTCCGAAACATAAATGTAAGAATTAATGATGAGAATTAAACAAAAATTAAATTAAATTAATTAAATTAAGCCTCGTATTATTTTGCCTACCGTTTTTTATGGGCCCCGTTAATTATTATTTGTACTCTCGAGTGCCAAATAAACGAGCCCCCCCCCCCCCGGCTATTTAATTTTTTGAAAATTTCCAACCCCCCTCTCCTAATTAT
>JAUBWS010056078.1:0-31501 GCA_032270445.1 Darlingtonia californica
CCGTTCGACCACTGTGCTTCCCGAATTGAGAAAAACTGAAACTGTCTGAATTTGCTAAGCCACTTCAAGCGGGGCGGCATAGGGCGTAAAAAATAACCGTGCAATTGCACGCTTACGCCCTTAAAAGATAACCGTGCAATTAGAAGGGTTTCCCAGACTGAAGACCGTGCGCATCCAACGCCTGGACACGCCGCATTTAAGAGATTGAATTCATGAAAACGCCCAGAAATGATTGTGCAGGGGCATAATTTTATGGTTCAAATATTTTGCATTTGTAGCAGCTTATTACAAGTCAAGTTTTATTGTAAAAGTTTGTAATTATTACCTATTTTTCTTTATCTGTATTATTTGGTCAGAAAACCATCCCCACATTGAAAAAACTATCTGTGGATGTAATAAAAGATGTGCTATCAAATTACAAAGGTAATCAAGACAAAGTTGACTGCCATTTTTGCACATTTTGCTTGCTATTTTTATAGGCTCAAACACATTTTAACGAGTATGGTCTTAGTAAAGTGAAGCCATTAGCACCAATGAAAGCATTTAAGAGAATAAAAACCCTGAGGGAGCTACAAGTTTGATATCGCATTGTAAATAGAGTCTTAAAGTCAAATGTAAACAAACAGATCTGTTTATAATCACAGCATTGTGTCTATTTTAATATGTTAGGCCAGTTTCTTTTCATTCCAAGAAATTCCGAACGTCAAACGAAAACTATTTAGCTGCATGGTCTTGTTTATTTTATGTGTAACATGGTTCAAAGACTGACAATTTAGTCGGGGACAGCAAGTTTTCACTTTTCTTTTCAATATCTTTTCCAGGTCTTGCTTTTAACCTTATGCCGGAACTGATGGGGAAAATAATTTCAATACACCCGGACAATTTCCGGGCTCTGTACAGGCGTTATACGGGCATTATATGGGCGTTTTCTTATTTCTAATTCCAAAAAAAACAGAAACGCCCAGAATTGTCCAGACAGGGTCCTGGGTCTGGGTTAATGAGGCCATCCACAATAAATATCAGCTTTTATCTATCACTATCTATCTTAATAAACAATAGCAAAAATACAAAACAAAACATGCTTTTATCTTGGATTTTCTATTCTTTATTATTTATTTTTTGCTTTCAAACTTTGAATTTCTCTGAATCCTGGAAGGTGAAAATAAAGAGGAACGTTTTGAAAATTGGTACAATCATTTCAAAGAACAAGACAAGAGCCACAAATAACCGCAAAAAAACAATGAGCAAAAGATAATAACCACAGTACTAAACAGCCTTAAGTTCAAAACCGATCCATTCAGCATGGGCAAACTTAATTCCCTAATTTTTGTAGGGATAAACTTTCTTGCAGTTGACAACTTTTCAAACATTTTGCGGGAATAAAGTTTTGCGGTTCAAGTTAAAATTGCAAAAACTGCAAAAAATTTCCTCTATAAACACTTTCTTCATTTAAAGAAAAGTGAATTTTCAGGGGATTTTTATGAAAAGAAACAATACCTAAAACAGGACTTTCTATAAAATGAAACATTCTAATTTTCAGGGGATTTTTATGAAAAGAAAAAATACCTAAAATGAACTTTCAGCTTACATAACGTCGAATCACTTTATATGTCAATTGAAATACCACATTAGCCTTAACCAATAAATAGTAAGAGAATCGAGTCCAATGGGGAAAGTTCAAATAACTAACACTCAACTGTTCGTTGCAAACGGTCAGTCGTTCATCACAAACAGCTAATTTCTAACAGCTAATTTTACTTTTTTAAGTGACATCGTCACTAACAATGACGTCATGAAAAATTTAATGATTTTGTTTTGTTTCTTTTATGATGGTAGACTCACCTGCCAAGTTTCATTGAAAATGCACCACTCAATCTAAAGTTATGAAGGTTTTATTGTTAGTATAAAGGGCTACAATGACATCATAACTCTTGATATGTAAACTTCCTTCATTTGACCCAAGCAAGACTTTTGTTCAGGACAAGATTATCTTTCCAATGTGGTATATAATTTATCGTGTTTTGCTTTTGCAAAAGGCAATTCAATTTTTTTGACAAATTTGGTTATCAGTGCAGGCTTTGTAATGTGAAGCATGCAATCACACCCCTTTGCCTACGCACATGCTTAAATAATTTGATGTTTGACGATTCGCACGCCTAAAAATTCCTTCACAAATTGGAAATATTGCATAATTGAACCCACACTAATATTACTATTCTTCTGTACTTCATTCATTTAATTTGATTTAAGGTGCCTTACAACATCTATCCAACTTTGTTTATTCAAGTTTTTTCATTCAGCGCACTCTTCCATGGTATGCGTGTGAAAGTGCTTCCATTAACTAAAACTACCCAGAACCTTTGATCTAAAGTTTGTAAGTTTCGATTTGACATGTTTTTGAAACAAAATAAACACTAACATACATTTACAACATCAACACCAATATCACTGTCCTGGTAGCGGGAATCAGTGAAAGTGAACATCTCAATAAAGGATATAACCAGTTCTATCTGCACAAGATCATTTTCTGAGAAGTAAACAACTGAAAGGGCTCTGCATATAACATGTTCTCTGGAGGATTATCCCTTCTTTGTCATTTCAGAGTCGAGCACTAAGCCTATTTATATGCCAAGGGGGTGGAAAGGAGTGACATCGAACCCTACACTTTTAAGTGTATTTATTTTACAGACTCATTTGTTGTGCTTCATTGGCGTTCACCTCCGTACATTAGACTTACTGCGTGGGTTCTGACCTCTCCTTAAAACGTCCAGTGGAACAACAACAAAGGCAAGTGGTTTTTTGTAAGGTCAGGAGTCAGTGTATTAGCCAGGAAAATGAAGTTGGTCAAGAAAAGTCAACATTACCAACTTTAACTAGCAGAAACATCGTTATTACAACGCAGTGTCTCGAGAGGCTAAGATGGATTTTAAAGGAATTCAGTTATATTTAATTAAAAAATTTTAATTTAAAAAAAAAGTAAAAATGTTTAAGCTTTGACAATCACACACCATCACACACTTGCATGTATCAAGGCAAGTGAAAAATTCCACACCTGAAATGGTAAGTATTAGCTTGAGGTGTGCGATGTACCACACGCCTCTATTTTTTGATAAAACAAAGCCTGTCAGTGTTATGATTGTACTTTGATTTGAAAAATACAATAAATTTGAATAATTGTGCAAAGAATGTGATAAATCGCTCACAGAATTTTCCCAACATCTTCAAAACATCAAAATTGTACTGTTTCAAAGGAGCTTTTTTTAGGTCCTTTACAAATTAAAATCAGGAAATTAGTAGATTCAATATCCTTTTATTTGTGTGAATGGTAGCCTGTTTCAGCACTATTTGAGATAGGTTACTGTAACAAAGACCCCATTGAAATTGTGCATTTGTATTTCTAAATCAATTATTGAGAAGCGGAAATGTTTCCAAAATATGCTACTTTAGTTGAATCAAAAGTCAACTCACCCTATCACCCATCTTTTGGGGACCTCTATCTCATTTGCACTGAAGGTAGAACATTTAAAGGCAAAGAAATTAAATTTTCAAAATCGGCAAAATACAATACAAATTATTACCTTGTTAAAATTATTTTATTCCAGCAGTAATATAATAGAGTTTAAAATTGATTTGCTAAAAACTTTACAAACTAACTATAAAACAAATATCGTGAATGTGATTTTTGATATTGACAGGTAAGAAATTTCTTGCTTTTTCTGATGATTTGATTTTTACTTCTTATTAACAAAATATTTATATCAAAAATCTTAATTTTTGCTATAAACTTTGCACTGTATATAACGATCTTGTTAATTGTCCGTTTTTAAACAAATCTGCAATAAAGTGCAGCCATTACTAATAAAACAAATTCCGTTTTGAAATTGTCCATGCCAAGGGCCAATCAGTGACCCCTCAGTTCCCACCTTATCCTCGCCTGAGTGAACCTTTAGTTGAGCCCACCCGAATCTTGCGTTGAAAAGGTTGCACACTTGGTTGAGTCTGGTAGAGAGAAATAGCTGAGCTTCTAAGCTAGAATAAGGCAAGCTTTTCTGCTTTATGCTGAGTCTACTGGAAATAGTTTGGATCTAAGGGTTTTAAGTAGAAAATTAGGAATAGTATAGACAGACAGAAAAACAATTATCGTAACAATAAAAGAATAAGAAAGAGCCAAGAATCATATTTCTTGCAGTCCTTATGATAAACCACTAGCCAAAAATCTCAGAACTGGTCTGCCAATTAGACAAGTGATAATCTGAGTTCTCTAATTTATCAAACTAACCATTTATGTGAGCTAAGGTCTTGTTTTTATAATAGAAGCTTCATGAAGGTCATGAATTTGAGATATTTTGTCATGATAAAAGGCAGTATATAGATGTAATTAAATTGCTGAGATTAATGAATTAATAAATATATTATATTGACTAGGGTAATATTTTTTAAAACTATGCATGGAGTAAGGTAGCACTGTGCAAAAAATTAGCGTTTTTCTTGATTTTATAAAAAGTAAAGCAAGTGTTCTTTTTCATCATCCCAACCGTTTTATGAAAGAACACTGACTTCAGAATGTTTTTCTGGTGTCGTGCTTGATTTCTTTTTAAAATATCTAAATTTACAGAGCTCTCGTTTTCTAATTCGTTAAAAATGTGTAAAGCGGTTGAATTATAATTTTGAATGCTCTGAAAATGGACAATAAACTTACAATGGGTGCTGTGTGGAATAAAATTTTAGAAATTGGCTGAGATATTTAAGCAAGATTTCCAAGGGTTTTAAAGATGGCAAACAGGTGTTCGACCCTAGTGGGATTGATTTGGGCTTTTTATTTGGTAACACTAATTTGAGCCTTTGACAATGTTTGTGCCAACTTTCAGCACATTGAATAGTGTTTTGTGTGTAAAAACCTATATTTAATGTTCTACTTTGTAGATTTTTCTGTTTCATTTTGGGTATCAAAGTACGTTTCAAATAGTGTGATACCTTAAATGAATACCTGATAACTCCTTATCCATTTGTCATAAAAACTTTTTCTTGTTCTTGATTTTAAAGCACATTAATTTGCGGGTAAAATAATCAAATATTTCGCTATTCAATTTTTTGCAATTGAAAAAATTGAGCTTTTGCTAGAAAAGTGGTAAAAAATTTAATTAATCTTAAATTGTTGAAGTTGTGAAGAAATTTTCAAAGTTTTATTCAGCAAAGAATATTTTTATTGTAAAAACAGATACATTTTGGTAATTGATTAATAAAACTAATGTATTTAAAAAAAAAACACTGTCTAAAAGTAAACATGAGATTGCATCAAACTGTTTAAGTCATATTTTGAAAAGGAAAAAATATTTTTGAAAGTTTTTTTCATACTTTTAACCATCTAAGATTAAGCTTCCCGCTGTGTAAAATTAAAAGTTTTACAACTTTTCTAGCAATATTTCTAAATAGAATGGCGTGAAATTTTTGCTTGTGATTTATTCTTAAATTAATGTGCTTTAAAATGTCTAAAAATCAAGACCATAATGAACGTTTTAAGACAAATGGATGAAAAGTTACAGACATTTATACAAAAGGTATCACGCTATCTTACTTTAACGTTTAGTTTGAATATTAGGGTTATAAATTAAGGTTCATTTATAAACTTTTCTTCTACCCTGAAAAAGTATGTGGGCAAATAAGAAATATGACGTCATCAGAAATAAAAAAAAAATTACCTTTTACTTTAAACTATTTATATAGTACTAATATTTTTTTCAGCAAACTGTCTCTGAAATCTTAAACTTCAAAAGCTGGTTATAAATTGTTACGTTTTATGTCACTTTTTGAGCCCTTTTCTAAGCCAATATTTTTGCTAAATTAAGTGTAACGAATCTGATTTGTGATATGAGATTATGTTGGAAGTAGAAATCTAAAGTAGGCTCAAAAACTGAAAATATTATAGAATTTTGATTTATAAGTTTTTCAGGCTTCTCTATTCAACGTGTAACGTGTATGGTTAAAGAGAATGGAAGCAATTCTGCAGTATGTAATGTACAGGTTTTGCTTGTTTAGACCAATCCACTTGAATAATTCGTCCTTGGCCACTCCTCCAGTGTTTAAATCCTAATACTATATGAAATGATTATATTTAGTATTTGATAAACATAATTTAAAGGAGGTGTGTATCCATTTGCATTATATAAACATATTTTTCTGGTTTGACATGACCATTTTTCGTTTGTTCAAATCGATGAATATAAAAGAATGAACTTTCATTGGCCTAAATTTTTTAGCTATGATATTGGGGTGTCTCTTTTATTTTTATAAGTTAATAAATTCATTTATTTATTGATTTCCATGATTTCCATGTTTCTGTTCTTCTGTGTTATTAGAGAAATGTTAGACACAACTCGTTGTACTATTTTTAGATGTTCGTCAATGCAAAAAAGTTATAAATGAAAAAGAAAAAGAAATGAAAGATGACCTGATGATAAGATGGGGCAAAATCAAGGAAAGGAATCAGCAGCAGCCAAACCATCGAAAAAGACAGTTAAGGGCAAACAATCTTCTTCACAGGTCTTGACTGATGATGGCGCTGGGAAGTTTACCATTCCATGGGATCTCCGTGAAGGTGGTATTGGAAATGGTCCAGCAAATCTCCCAAGTTCGCCTGACACTAACTCAGATGATATAGCAGGTATGACACCATCATTCATTTGTTAGGTGTTCGTTTGAAAATTAAGGGGCTTGGAATACTTTTTCAAAATTTTGATGAAAATTTGCCGACGATGGTGCGAATCTTGTATTGAAACGCGCAAGTTTCCTTAATTCGTTGTAGCACCATTTGGCACGATACCGTGTCCCTTGTTACGTGGGATACTGGAAGTGATTGATTTAAAAGCCGACACTGTTCCCAACATGGGCTGGGTAGTACAGTTAGCGTAACGGCCCAGATAAGGTCTTGAGTTCTAGTCTCACATCAATTCACAGTTTGGCAGTTCTGCTGCGTATTTCACAAATCATTATGTTTCAGTGTAATAAAATTGAAAGTGCGCAAAGCTTATAATGTTTATAAATATATATTTAGCTGTTTTGAAACAGTTATGAGAAGTTTTTTGGGGCACACTGCATAAGTATGTCTCAAAATAATCTGGTAATGGTATTTTAAAACATACTTTTGACAGTTAATATGCGCGTGACTAATTTTCTATTTTGTTTCACCGATTTACATCGGCTAATTATTATATTTTGTCATATTTTAATAAGCGGAGGAAAACCAGGTCTTCCAGATTTTTAGCAGAATGTCACATGCTGAATATGCTTGTTAATTAGCTTTGCATGACTGAGTTGCTATATTGAATTTCCATACATGTATTTCCATACATGTCTGTATCTGGGTGATACATCCGACTTGATAATATTTTCAAATTTCTTTGTTTGTAATATCAACCCTCAAAAACTAGTTTAGTTTTGTTCAATATTTGGTAGATTAAGTTTTCACCAAATTTTATTACACGTATTAAGTCAACAATGAAAATTATGAAGAAATTTATTGAAATTGCACTGAAACTTCTTTTAAGTAACACTACTAAAATTTCGAGCTTGGATAACAAAACGCACTGACCTCTGCTTCGCGCGAGTTTTTTTGTTTAAATTTGGAGACAATAAGACTTCGACATTTTTGAAAGTTTCTCTTATGATCATTAGTCATGATTGGACAAATGGACCATAAGGGAATGATAGTGGTTGGTATTTTTCACCTTGTTTCGCGAAGGCATGTATAACTAACTAAGGCTCCTTTGAGTTTAAGATTCAGTGCGAAAGAGTTAAACTACTGGGCTACGTATCCGAACCATGCAGCCAATGCTATTATATGAAGTAACTTTGATCACCTGAAAATTAAAATTATTTCCCCCAAAGTCCACTATCTCTCTTATGTTTACTTCTTTCGCTTCGTAATAATTAATTTTGATATTTTTCATTATCATACATATTCTTTTTAAAAATGGTGAAAATGCTAGTTGGAAATGCTTCTAGTCTCCTCTGCACGTTATTGATGAAATTCTCAGTTGTTCTTGAGTATAACAGATTCAAGTCACCTACAAATGAAAGTTTCTTCTTACCTACGCTCTCGCGCGCGGGCAGCGTGATAGATAGGACTTAAATCCGTTTGTAGGAATAGAAACGATCTATACAAACTATAAAGTCTAACAAAATTAACAATAAAAGCTAATTTTTCAATCGCATATACATTCCATCATAAGTCCCATTATTCCCTTTTTCATTTCAACTTTATGCGATCTTATGTTTCATGAAAAGCGTGGGAGTGGTCTTACACAGGTGGTCTAGTGTAATCTGTTAGATTTATCCAAGGTCAAAGGAGAGCTCAATATTCCTTCTATAGAACTTTTCTTGACAGACTAGTGAAAAGTTAATTGAACTACTTACAGGATGTCCTTTAAGTTTCAAGGGTACCATACATTTTCTTCTTTTCTTTACACGTGAAATAATGTATTTGCAAAGTCACATTTTGTATAAATCAATTTTCTTTTATTTTTAAAACTTGAGGTTTTTCCTTTTCTAAATTCTCTGAATAAACAGTCGAAAAACGGGAAGTAAACGATGGTCAAGCTGTTTAAAAAAAGGATAAAAGAATTTTTTCGAAGGAATCCATACGCTAGTTAAATTGTGAGGAAAGTTGGTTTCCACGTCCAATTTTAGGTTTGATATAATAAACGCTTTTATAAGAAACATGCGTACAAGAAACATAAGGCTGATCTTGCAAAAAGCAATCAGTCTTAACTTTTAAGCAGGACCGGCCGAGCCACCGCCACATCACTTTTTTTCTAGATTTTCGATTTCGAAATTGTTTTTATTTTTGCCTGTAAAAGAGTTATTACTGGGATGGTTTTAAGTCATGCTAAATTTCTAAACTTTCGGACCTGTTTGAGAGGCTTTACAGCGCTAGTGCATCTTGCAATATATCTCTGCAGGCCCTAAGTTGTAAGATATGCATATGCTAATGCATTTAAGGATTAAAAACGAAATAATACGAAAACAGTGCATCACCGCCTACAAATTACGTAATTTAAAAAGCTGTTTCATTAAGATTTCAAGAAAGGTTTCAGGCTGAACTTGGCAAAAAAATCAATAATAATGAAAGCTAAACTCCATTATTAGCAAGTTTCTTATAAGAAAACTTGTATAGACACTTCTTATAAGTACGAGCAGGATAATATTTAACAATTAGAAAAATTGTTGCAACACTTTGTTATCCTTTTATTTCCGTGTTATGTTTACTTGTCAACGTTCCTAATATGTCATGCATGATAATTCTTGTAATAAGAGCTCTGATATATTTTTATAATTTGTCATCGGTGAACTTGAATTTCTTGAATGAAATATATATTGCTACATTGTTCATATAAGTCGTAGGTTGAATTGTGTAGGGGTATTGTTGAAATTTTATCATATGGAAACCGCCCGTACTGACATTTAAGCCATCCTATTGGATTATCGAAATTGACTGTTTGTAATCTATAGATCTTTTCATTACACATGAAATTGTTTAGTGTACAAAGTAGAAAATAAAAAAATATATACATTGAAGATAGAAAAAGTAGATAGAATAAGCAAGACAATGTTTAGCTTGGTATTTAAAAAAACCCCTGCGTCTTCTTCACTTTCAGAATTCATTCGCTCGAGACCGTTGCCTGGTATACCGCCCACCACCCCTTCAAGTAAGAATGGCGTACCTGAGAACAGCTTCGATGCGACAGAATTCGACGACGCTGAGATGTATTACGTACAATATGACTTTGACGCAGGTGATAATGAGAATCAATTATCTGTACACAAGGGTGACTTGATACGTGTTATTAATTATGATGACCAGAAGATTTGGTGCGAGGGACAAAATAAGAATGGGAAAATTGGCTGGTTGCCTTATGCTTATATAGTACCTTACTCTAGTTTTCATAAATTTGACTGGTATCACGGACGAATTTCAAGGAACCGTGCAGAATATTTACTGAACAGTGGCATCAATGGAAGCTTCTTGATGAGAGAAAGTGAAAGTGCCCCAGGCCAACACTCCTTATCACTTCGTTTTGATGGTCGTGTGTATCATTATAGAGTATATTTTGATGATAATGATTTCGCCTATGTCAGAGAGGAAGCTAAGTTTAAAACTTTAGAAGAACTTGTTGCTTATCATACTGAACATTCTGGTGGTCTTGTCACTAATTTAAGGTATCCGGCATTGAAAGTAGACAAGCCACCCGTTTATGGGTTTTCTCCGTCCGAAGATGAATGGGAGATCCCACGCATGGATATCTGGATGGGTCAGAAACTCGGTGGTGGACAATATGGTGATGTGTACCAAGCCGAATATAGAAAATATGGTGTGATTGTTGCCGTCAAAACATTGAAGGTATGTTACGCGAAATTCACAAAACAGGCAAAAATGTCTTTGTACAGACGCTCATAGGCGAGCATTTTTCGTGTAGTTTGAATAAGCCAACATTACCTACATATTTCGAAATAGTTGTTTACACTACTATTTATTAATAAATCGAATTCACTGACATTTTCATATTCATTACAAGTTCTCTGTAGTAATGAATATTTTCGTATTTGCCCGACAAAACGCTTGTGTTCATGGAAAATGTCTTGCGATTTTTTACACAAACGAAATAAATGCAAACAATTGAACATGGCTACTGTACTCTGAGGGGATAGTATTTTTCGTCTTGAAATTTGACACAACACGAAGGTTTCTAACATTATCATATGCAAGTTTAGAACACCGTCACCAAATTTAGTCTTTTAACCTACTGAAGGAACACCTCGAGAACATCATTATTATTTTTTCTGGTTAACAGTTAACATTTAACAGCTTTCTCGTATTTTAATGTTCTTTTGTAAACACGTGTACTTGTTTGAAAAATTAGGACTGTGGAGTTTGAATGGTCGTAATATCAGTGCCATGCCATCAACATAATGGTATTTACCAGTAACAAAAATGAACCTGTACAGATTATCCACGCATATAATTTGATTTGACAATACGGTTTTGTTAATTTACAACCTCGATCAATGTCAAATCTCTGTGTCTAATTCGTAAGGAATGTGAAAGCACTTCAAGCTGCTTGCTTGTTGACGTCATTTGACGTGTGGCGTCATTTTTTTATTGTGAATTTTTGTCGATAGTGATTATTGACATGACGTTTTCTGTTTATGTTTTGTCATTTGTCGATAATATAAGATTACATGATAATATTTTGGTAGGAGAGGAATAAGACATGTGTATCAAACCACTAATTATAAACATACATTTTAAATATAAAATTAGCAAATGTTTTTAAAGGGATCAGAATTAAAAATAGATATTCATGCAAGTCGAAAAAGAAAATTTGCAGGATTGATTCAGGATGAATGAAATCACGGAAACTGTTGAAAAACGGTAGATCTCTCTCTGAAGAAATCAGAGAGAGATCATCAGAAAATCAGAGAAAAATTAGCAATGTTGAAATGTTGAATTAATAGTGAAAACTGGTCAAAAATAACGAAAAAACCAAAAATCAGAAGTAAAATTAGCCTCAACATCAAGAACATTAGGAAGAATTTGCAGTCTTACTGGGATTTCTGTTTTTGTTTGTGCGTTTTTCCATTTTCTAGAAACACAGCAGAAACCACTCTGTAGAAACATAGTTCCTTCATAAGACGTCCATAGTTTTAATAATTTATGTCATAAAATATATTACTTCTCTATAGGAGAGCCACACTGATGTTGAAGAATTTTTAAAAGAAGCTGACATGATGAAACAAATAAAACATGAAAATCTCGTAAAATTAATTGGCGTATGTACGAAAGAAACACCAATATATATTGTCACTGAGTATATGCCTTATGGTAGTTTGTTAGAGTATCTACGGCAAGCTGACAAAGCCGAACTACCCGCACAAACGCTCTTGTATATGGCATCTCAAGTATCACTCGCAATGAAATATTTAGAATCGAGGAACTTCATCCATAGGTAATAATTCTTCTCTAATACAATAAGAGGGAGGGCTTTTACCGGAAAATGTAGCTTGTGGTCGGTAGAGCGAGAACAAACTCAATGAAGCACATTTGACTCGGCAAGGAGTCAAAAAACAGATTAAAAATTTGATCAAATAATGCACGGATCTGCTACTAGTGTACTTATAAGTATTAGTGTAGATTTGTGTTCTTTCAAGTCCAAAAAAATCATGATAATATATACGAGAGACTACTTGAAAAGGCGATGATTCCTTTTGTGTATCAACTACTAGAATAAAGTTAACGCGTATTTTTTTAAAAGTCTCTCTATTAATATCATGAAGTTTTCACGACTTAGTTACACGAAAACAATCTTTATTTCTAATGAAAAACAAAAGGTTTCTGTAGTGTCGAAATCAGCTTTGTGCAGCGCAGGATGGGATAGCTCAGTCGGTAGAGTGTTCACCTTACAATCAAAAGCTTCCCGGTTCGTGCTCGACCATCGTCCACCCAACGCCTGAGTAGCACAGTGAAGCCAATCTGATTTGCGCAGTAAGTTACTGGGAGCTGATGGTAGGTGTGACGCTCCATCTAAGTAATATATCTCACTGGTCTAGCCCAATCGAAAAGGGGGATAGACTGCCTCGTTGTACTGCTGAACCAGACACTAGGCATCTCCGGCTTACTTTCTTACTTGCCAGCTGGTTCGGAAATTGATATACTTTTCAATATCCAGGCGGGACAATTGTTCAGTTTCTTATTTCCATTGAATTTGTTATTAAGGGAATGGACTGTAAAGAGTTAGTGCCACACTTAAGATAAGCAAATTTTCTGAAGAAAAATATCTATGCCTTTCGTTAACTAATTTTCAGAAAATTGAAATGCACATAATTATAATGTCTAATTGACATTTTTTGCAGGGATTTAGCTGCTCGGAATTGTCTTGTTGGTGAAAACAACTTGATAAAAGTTGCAGATTTTGGTCTTGCACGATCAGTACAATACGATTATTACAAAGCACACTCAGGAGCAAAATTTCCTATCAAATGGACAAGTCCTGAAGCTCTTGCATATAACAAATTTTCAACAAAATCTGACGTTTGGGGTAAGCTTTCAATTTCTTAAAGGATAATTAAAATGCAAAAGCATCATTTTGAGTTGCATCCCCCGTACTTACCTATGCTTGAGATTCCAATAGTAGACCATTTTCGCTCTTATTAGGCCTCATCTATACAACAGTTCCGTGTATGCCCAATGCTATTGATCTTAGAGGCATCAATCCAGCGATCACAATACTCACGGTGAAATATTGTGACTTCGAGAGGTGAGCAAAGAAACAATAGCGTTTCCTTATTATACGTCTCATTTAATATTTTTGTTATAAGACATCAATCCAACAGTCACAGCACTTCCACGCTAGAGGTCAAGAATAAGGGTGGAGTCCATCTGGGCCTAATTGCAGAGTTCAGAGTTGGAATGATTTCATCACGTTATAAAGAAAAATCTCGTTTCAATTTGATACAGAAAGAAAGTTTCACGGGAAGAAAATTTCTCATTTTGGCATTTTGATCGGCGAAAGGTTATTCCCACAAAATATTTCCAGCTTAGCTTTCTGCGATCAAATTACAAAAAATAACTACAAATTTTTTATCACAGCTTCGACCGAGTTTTTTCTTGGATTATGTTGAAACTCCGTGAAAGTTTCTTTCCGCAAATTATTCTAAATTCGTCCAGCCGCGAAAGTTTATTCTCACGAAATGCAAAAAATTCGCGCTCGGAATTGATCACCAAACTTCTTCCCGCGAAAGTGTTTTCTTTTAAAGTAACAATTTTTTCCTTTGTTTCATTGTTAGCATTTGGTGTGTTGCTATGGGAGATTGCAACCTATGGTATGTCACCGTATCCAGGTCATGATTTAAACCAAGTTTATGGGTTTATTGAAAAAGGTTACCGTATGCAGTGTCCAGATGGCTGTCCAGAACCAGCTTATAATTTAATGCTTGATTGTACGTAATTATTTTGTTCGGTGTACCGAGTTATTGTACTGTTTTAGCATCAATGTTTGCTTCCTTTATTATTTACAATCCAGCGGGCATTCTCGTGAAACGCCAGCCAAATTTAGAGATTTTTGTTCCAGTGCACCGTGTGGAGGGGTGATGTCAAATGGTGTATTGGCTGCGGCACTACTAGGTACCTACAAAGGATACCATTTCGTTAAAAAATGCGTGACTAATGTTACTGATAATGGCCCAATTACAAATTTATTAGGAAATAGAAATGGATTTCTATAGCCTACGAAACTTTTAAATTCTCAGGACTAGCTCTTAGACTTCCAAGCAGGCTGTTTTAAATCAATTGTTTTTATTGAATACAAGAGAATGATAATAAATAACAGTTTATTCATTCTAGGCTGGGAGTGGAAACCTGATATTCGTCCAACCTTCGTTGACATTTGCAGACGTTTAGAACACATGCTTGACATCTTGGATGAAGGTACCAATAGCTTGTTCTTGTACTCAGTGGTTGTTTCTTATAATGTCAATCATATCAATCATTTTATGTTTTGTTGTTTTTAGAAATTAAAAAGGCGTTAAAATCACGCCCCTTGTCGATTCATGCTAGTGACATTGAAGGCTTGGTTTTACCACCGCCCAAACCCGCTAAACGGAAAGGAAACGAGAAAAAGCAAGATAACTCGGGTGGATACCAAGAAAAATTTTCTGATACAAACACACTAAAGAAAGAGAAAAAAGAGAAATCAGGGTTAATGTCTACTCTCAGGCCATCTATGAAACCAAAAGATAAAAAGCAGAAAAATGTTCGTGAACAAAGAAGAGACTCTGGATCAAGTGTCACATCAGAAACGGGTGCCCATCACCATCCGCCACCGCCATTACCGCCCCAACCAACTCCTATCTCATCGCAATCAAGTATGGGTGGCTCTAAAATCTCTTTAAACGAATTACAAGGTGGATTGAAATTGTTGGCCAAACGAAAACCTCAAGTTGAAACGCTTAATGAATCAATAACTGAAGCGCGTAAGAGTTCTTTAAGTCAACCGATGAGTAGGCCCCCTCCCCCACCAAGGCCAGTTGATGGTACGGCTACCCTACCAAATCCTAAAAAGCCGCCATTACCACCAAACAGACCGTTAACGACGAGTAGGGCTCTATCTACTCAACCTACTGCAGTTCCAAGTTCACCAACAGCTACCTCCCAATCACCTGTCACAGATTCCCCAATATCTGTATCAAGACAAGTGAGTTCAGATATCACTGCCTCCCCGCCAACCCCACAAAAGTTACCAAGACCACCTCCACCACCTATTCCAAAACCGGAAAGTGGAGTTAAGGAAGAAAAGCCACGCCCAGTGCCGCCACGTCCTGTTCCAATGGCTAGACCTACGTTAAAAGCGAGGCCGAAACCGCAAGTTTTGGCGCCAAAACCTGAAATTCCTGCACCAAAACCGCCAATACTGCAACGTACTTCCATAGACGATGGTATACAGTGTATTTCAGTTGATAAATCTAATATAAAAGAACAATTATACCCAATCGCTGATACTCTAGTCAGCCTGGATAAGTCATCAAAAAACTTGATAAATTTAGCTGATAATAGGCAATCAGAAAATATCGGTGAGAAATGTATTGATTGTGTTGAACAGTGTTACGAATTAGTTGATCGAATTTCTACGTACAGAGATTCTATAGGACCTGTAGCTCGCATGAAAGTAAATAAACATTTGATGAATACAGAGAACAGCGTTAATGACTTTTCAAATATTTCCAAAAATTTACCGAGAATCCCAACAGCAACTGACCTGGAAAAGATGGGCAAAATCTTAAGGGGGCTATGCACTAGTCTAGATGATCTAGCAAAGGCACTACCTTCCTTATAGGGTTTTTAATTAAAGAATTTTTATTATTTTCAATTTAATTTGTTTTATAAGATTAGCATTATTCACTTTTGAACTTTCTAATTTGCGATTATTCTATAGTCATATTTTTATAGTCTATTTTTTCAGTTCTTTGTTTAAATTGTTTTTGTTTGTAATTATTCTTTCTAAAATTTTGTATATGTTGTTAAAAGCTATGAAATATGATAATAGTATAAAGTAAGTCTGAATAGCTCAGTTAAGAAAGTAAGCTAGTTGGTAAAAGCTTATACTATTTCTCTGACTGAGTTCAAAATCTGGTCTCTTCAGTTTAATTATTTAATTATTAATGAAAGATTGAAAACTTCGAGGTATTTACTTAATGTAGAAAATGACTATATTTTGATAGTAAATGTTAATTCTTTCATTAACATAACGTCTAATAGCATATAGAGGCTGATATTTAAGTTAGCAATCTGATAATTCTAAAGGTTTTATAGGAAACCTATCACACCAAATGAAAGTGTTTAGGTCGAGTAACAATTTAAGCCTACAATCTCAGGTGTCTAAGAGTATATATGGAGAAGGCTGAGTTTTAAGAGTATAATGGATCTTTGTCTTGAAATTAAATTAAATTGTGAAAAAAGCACGTATCTAACACACTACTTTATGGAAGTGAATTGCTGAACAGCACCGGCTTAAAAGTCTATTTATTTGTATGTACATTTTTACGAAAGTATCCATCTATCAGCAACCTCTTCAGAAGAAATATCAATCAAGGCATTACTAGCTTCTTTCACCATTATAATTATTGAAAACTTTAATTATATAATGAAAATTAGTATTTAACTGCTTGCGTTAGTAGGTAAATTTCAAGAGTAAATTGATTTTAGAATTTATTATTTTTATTATTATAATATAGTATATTATAATTGTAATGTTATTTTTGTATACTTAGAATTCACCTGGCGATGTTTGAGAATTGAAGAGATTGAGTTTTGTAGAAGAAACTGTTTTAGTTGTTCTATATGAAAGGATATCATATCAGTGGAAAAGTATTTCGGGTTTTAGATGTGTTTTCAAGGGAACCTAAACGGTCTAACATGTTATTCTAAACTTCTTCGAGGGAATCATTACTGTTTAAAACTACATATTTTTTCAATATAGAGAACACCCCGTTGAATTCATTTTCGTCTACTTAAATTTTCGGACGTCTTCTTTTCGGAAAAAGCCTCTTGTATAAAAGTAATAGTGTTCGATATTCATCAATCATTTATTGCTAGTTTGCTTAAGATATTGTCTGAAATTAAACTGTCCGAAAATTTTTGGCTGGAATTTTATGTCCGAAATTTTTCACAGTGTAGTTTATGATTATTAGATTCAAATCATTTTCTTCTCTGCTGCACTATTAATGTATGCAGGAAATTTTGCGTAATTGTCGATTTATATGTATAGAAAAAGAATCAACTCTGTGGGTGATATTTTGTCTTCCCATGTCTAGTAGGAACGTGACCTAATGATACTGATCTTGAAATAGATCAACATCAATTATTTGACATCTTTTTAGAAAGATAAAAAGAAAATTAATATCAAGATGGTGGAGCGACCGCGCCGGTCAAATGCCGGTAATCGGATGAATAAATTGATTGAAGAACAAGCGGAAGATGAAGAAAAGGAAGATGAATTTTATAAAAATACATATGGTGGTTTCAACGAAGAAGAAGAAGATATTGATTACAAATCGGAAGAAGAACAAGAAGATATTGTGGATTCAGGTAAGATCGTTCAATCTACAACTGACACTCAATAATGGGTACCCTGGATAACAAAATAAAAACATTCGTGAAGTAGAAAGGTTATTTTTGGTCCCTTGAAAAGATTTGTCGTAAGAAACACTTCGCATAGCTGGAACTAAGTGATACCACTTTTTTATTCATTCCCTGTTAATTTTTGACTACCCACCAGCAGTGTCCCACTTATCGAGAGTATACTGTATGTACTTTCACTTTCATTTTCAACCTTTTCACTCCATGTGTATATGTCTGTTGAGTTATTGGCAGGTCTATCATGAAAATGGAAATACTCTAAGGTGTAGCAGATGAATAATTTGCCCTCAAAAGATTACCAAATTTTGCAAAAGTTTGGGATTGCACAAGGGGATTTATAAAAACCCACTTTTTATAAACAATTTTCTTTTATGTTGCATGAAAATAAACTATTGAGTGCATGATACTATACAGGCTTGCTGACAAGTATAATGGGCTTCTCCAGAAAAAAACTTTAGACCCTATGTTGAGGATATCGGACGTCCAGGGGGGATGCTCACTGTCACAAATTGTGGACGTCCAGGGGGTGATGCTTTGCTGTAAAGCGGATTTCCAGGGGGCCACACCTGTAAAAATTGACAAAAGAGTGGATGTCCAGGAGGTCTCAATGCGAAAATAGGAAAAATCCAGGGGGTGAGCTACTATTTTTGGACATCCAGGGGTTTTGATATTTTCCATGTAAGTTCATATCTCACAACAGATTTACGAACGTTCATCAGGAGTTTAAGGGAATCCAGAGAGAATTTTTTGGCAGCTCATATAAGAATTTGACCTGATTTCTCGTTGTAAATGTATGTTTCCATTACGTAGATTTCAGTTTATCTGAACGTGAAGATGAACAAGAACATGACGAAGACGATGAAGATGGCAAAAAAAGAAAACGAAAAAGTAAAAAGAAAATTGTTAAAAAGTCAACTAATGATGGAACTCCTAAAGTAAAGAAACCTTATGTGAAGAGAGTGTTAGAACCAGGTATGAATAAAGTATAAACTGGAGATACTACGTCTTCTCTAACGTCCATAAGATTTTGCATCGTCAGAAATACGTTATGCGGACTTCTACGTCTTTTATACAAGAAACATAAGAAACATGAGTTGAAAAAAGTAGGAAACGTAAGAAACGTTGCAATGCTGAAATTAAAAAAAGGAAAAAAATTCTGGTAAATGTAATAAGATTTGAACGACATTGTCTACAAAGCAAGCAAGCAAAAAAAAAGCAATAACTCAGCATCAGATTTTGGAATTATGACGTTTACTTTTACTAGAGTCTTTGAAGTGCAGTTTCCAACGTAGTTTCTAAATAACATTTAATTAACATTCATGTTTAAGGGACGGTTGTGCATACTATCGGGTGAGTCAAAAAAACCAAACATATTTATAGATTGATTGCGCTATATTTTTCAATCATGTAGCAGAAACCCTAAGTTAAATTTTGGTGTATTATTTTTAAATTTCAATGATTATTTATGGAGACATGTTAATTTTTGTAAGAAATCGATCGTTCAAATTTTTCAAAATACGATGCAAAATGAGCTATCAAATTCTTCAAAGCAATGGTAGAATTTTACAGAAGTGTTGCTTTTTATGATCGCAACTTTTTTGTAAGACATTAAAACAGGATAACCACTCCTCCTTAAAAACCTTACAAACCCTTAAAAACCAAAATCTCCTTAATAATCCTTAAATAACCTTAAAAATATTGAAAATTCGGCTGTTCTCCTTCAATTCTCCTTAATCTTTTTTTTACCTTTAAGGAAAATTTTAGAAGTGAAGGGATTATACTAATCGATAGAGAAGTAAATAATTACTGCTCTGATGATTTGAAGTCCTATAATTTTCTTTCAGGCTTGCTTTTGAATCTAGGCAGGTTTCTGATATTTCTTGAGGATGTAATTTTTGATGAAAAAAGAAAGATTCTGTTTTGAAATTTTGACTTTCTCCTTAATTCTACTTATTTTTTAAGAAAAGTTTGTCGTTTAGGACCAAATCTCCCTAAAAATTGGGGAAATTTCTCCTTAAATCTCCTTAAAATCCTTTTTTTACCCTCAGTTTTAGTTGTGGTCACCCTGTAAAATCACCATTAAAATCAGAAATGGGAAGTTCAAGGTGTTTTTTTCTTCATGATTTCCAATTTTTGGTTTTAGGTGAAGTGTGAAGTAGCTCAGCAGTTTTAGAAGAGATAATTGATGGCCTGTTTTTCACTGTTTTTTGAAAAATTTCAACGATCGATTTTTCACGAAAATGGCCATATTCCATAAATGCTCATTGAAATTTACAACGTTTTAATTTAGAGTTTCTGCTACACGACAAAAAAATATTTTTTAAATTTTAGAAAAGCAATATGGTGTAAGCAATCTTCGAAGATGTTTAGTCTTTTTTTACTCATCCGGTAGATAATGTATAAAAGGTAATCAACCAATAAGAATCATCACAACAAGATAAGTATGTACTAGTATGTGATAGATAATTAGGAAATACACCTTTTTGAGATTAATATTACCTTGCCCCGTCTCCTTTCTAATCGAATTATGGTAACCGACTGCTAAATTTATATCTTAAGTTGTCAAATGAATTATCACTAGTCATTTTTGTCATTTTTCTTTCTGAAGAATAGTTTTAGCCTGGTTATTTTCATAAGATGTTCTTAATTTTTAGACAAATCAGCCTAGATGCTTTTATAAACGAGGTTTTGATAAAATAAACCTGTATTGAATAACAGCTAAAATTGGTATTATAATCTTAATACCTTTTCGTTCCCTTGGAAATGTATATATTTATCGCAAAGTGAATAAATTTTCAGCTCAACCTATTGACAAACAAGCTCGTATGCGTGCAACAACATTGGTCAAGGGAGTTGAAGTTGCCAAGCGACAAGCAAAATCAGGTGATGTAATCAAACGACATCCTCGAATGCCACAAATGAGAAGGTTAACACAAGAAGAGTTACTTGCAGAAGCATTAATTACCGAACAAAAAAATACTGCCTCGCTTGCTCAATTCTTGAAATTAGAAGAAGAAAAGAAAAATGTGAAAGTGATCAAGGTATAGTATTTTTTTAATTTGTACACCATACAAAAACACTCATGAGCGCTCATGATTTTACGGCTTACAGATAATTCGTTATGAGAACCTAATTATGACTGATCAATTTTGTGAGGTCCAACGAAACCTCAGCGCGCAAAGGAATGTATTTTTAAGAACGGGTAAAATTGCCTAACAATGCTATTTGTACTGTAGAAAAAGAAATGAATCCGCGAAACATTTTTGGTCTTTCAGTGTAACGAAATGGTGGCATTTGCTTAGCGCAGTAAGCGTTCATAATGTATGATAGGTCATAGACTAAATTTCTATTAAAGATAGGTATTTTTTTAGCCACAATAGAATCATTTGTAACATTGTTTTTAATTTTTGTTTTTAGACGAGATATCAAGGTCCAATCATACGCTTCCAATCTATAAGAATGCCGGAAATCGACGTTATGGATGATAAACGATCCGGAAATGAACAATTCTCCTGCCGGAACTTTCTTGAATTCACAGATACTAAAAGCTTTCCGAAAAAATACTTTCCCTATCCTTCACGTGTCAAATACCTGGAGAAGCCCGTTTGCGTGGTGACGGGACGTCCGGCAAAATATAAAGATCCAGTAACGGGACTTCCATATGCGACAATAGAGGCTTTCAAATACATCAGGCAACACCGAAAACGATTAAAGGAAAAAATAAGCAAAGCAAAAACGGAAGTGATGCGGAAAAGAAGAAAGTTAACAATCACTTAAAATTTCTTCTCCCTTTCTTCACGAATAGCTTATTAGTTTTTAGTCCAATTTTTAGTTTATTTATTACATAGTGGATGGATGAATTTTGACTGCATGAAGTTACTCCATTTTTTAAATACAACGTTACAATTATAATCAAGTAGTGCTGTTTCATAATTTGCGGTAATAATGATTAATGTGTCCATTGTGTCCGAATACTAAAGCAATTGGAAAATATACTTTACAAAAACGATCGTATAGACCCTGAATTAGAACCAGTACAGGAAAATTTTAAATGCATTCGAATATTTATCAACTTAAGACTAGGTAAAGTTTTGTTTGGGGTGTGGCGGCTTGTTTCATTAATGAGAAAAACCTTTAATACTTAATTACCATAATTGAAGTTGAAACCATGATAAGTACCTTTGTGACATGCCTGAAAGTTTTCTGAAGAAATATTTAAATCGATTTTACAAATCCTAAGAGAAAAAAGCTTGAATTCAGGTAAATCTTGAAAAGGGTTTAAATCATTTGAAATAACATCCTAATTGTCATAATAACTATTCTAATTACTTATAATAATGATCGAATAAAAATCACCGCTGAAATTATATTGTGAATAAGGTTTGTAGAATTTGTTATATCTCATCACTAAAATTTTGTTGCCATTCGTTTCTCAGTTCTTGCTTTTGTTTCTCAATCATGAGCATATTTTGTCCAATATCTTCAATTTCGATTGGATTATTTCCTTCGTATTGTACCATTACTAATGACAGTTTCAAATTGATAAATTCAATCTCTTTCTCGTAAATATCACTTTTCAATCGAAGTTTTTGTTTCATATTATGCAGTTCCCTTGCGTAACCTGAATTGTTATTTTCGTCAATGTTAGCTGGATCTTCGTCAATTTCGGTGGATGTTACGTTTGGTCGTAAGAGTTTACGAGAACGTTCTACAGAACTAGCAAGTTTTATTTGTCTGTTCAACGAATCGATTTCAATCTTTTTAGCTTCGACTTCTAAAGCATGTGTTGTTTTTATTGCTTTTATTTGGTGTTCCAAATAATTCACTTTGTTTTTATAATCACTTCCAACACTTTCGATTCGTTTGCTACTCGATGATTTTAATCGATCAACTCTTGATTGAAGTAGAGTTTTATCTCTTTCTAAAGATTCTTTTTTTGTTTTTTCTCGTTCAAGTTCCAGTGATTTTTCGCGTAATTCGTTTTCCAGTCGTGAGCGATCTTTCATGTAAACTTGGAATTTGTTTTTTGTTGTACTGAGTTCAGATTTTGTTTTGGCGTCTTCTTCCGTTAACTTTTCGATTTGCGATTTTAACAAAACAAGCTGACGTTTGTGGGAATTCTCCATATTGGCAAAATCGTATTCACTTCCCGTACTTGATGACTGTCTATCATAGTTCATACGTTTTCGTAATTCATTCCGAAGTGCGTCCAATTCTGCACGTAATTTCACAGTCTCCGTATATTTTCCAGTGACCTCTGATAACGTTTCGTTTTGCATTCGAGTGATTTTCGCGTTTAGAAGTTGATTCGAGTTTTTTAATCGTAAATTTTCATCAATAATATCTTCTCCGTTGCGTTCATATTGTTTCAATGAGCGATTCATTTCAGTATTTCTTTCTTCCAGTTTACGAGTTTCTTTACGTATATTATTTATATTCTCACGTAACTCTGTAACCTCTCCTTTAAGTGAATTGTTATCCTTGATAATCGTGTCTTTTTCGCGCTTCAAGAGTTCAGCTTTGTTACGGCTCTCAACATACTCCGCGATTGTTCGGTCGCGCTCCTTTTCCAAGTTCAATTTAAGGCCCTCGAGACACTGTACTTCACCTTTGTATCGATTTGATTCCTGATTTACTTTGGCGCTGTTTCGTTTTAAATCTTCGATTTCCTGTTGTTGTTGTGTTTTAGTATTTGACAACTCTCGGTTTTTCTCTTGTAGAATAATCCCATCTTTTTCTAAACCATTCTTCCTTGCAACAACATTTTGCATATCTTGAGTCAGTTTGATAAATTCTTTATTTCTTTGATCCATTGATTTTTGCAAAGTTGAAATTTCTTGTTGGTATATGTCTACATGGAGCCTTAACTGATCACACTCCTTTTGTAAAGTTTGCTTTTCATTGTCTAAACTTTCAATTTCATTTTCTTTTTCGTCAAGTCGTGCCAAAGCATCTGTCAGGTTTCCGTTCATTTCCTCGACTTCATGTTTTAAATTATTGATGATATTGTTTCGTTTTGTTATCTCATTCTTCAGCACGCCATTCTCCTTGGTTGATTCTGATTTCTTGCGCTTGAGATCTGTAGAAAAAAAAATTGTTGTAAAAAACACCCGCTTTTAACCTTCGGAGTCTCATAGAATAACTTCAGTATTCTTGAAATGCATTATCTGTTAATGATTGCACATAAAATTTACGCACAGTCTAAATGCGGTATGCGTCTTTTCTCATGATATGACATTCACTCACCAATACCCCTTTTCCTCACCCCCCCCCCCCCAAAAAAAAACAACAACAAAAAACGTGTCGATTATATGTTGTTATTCAGTAATACCTTTCGAGTCGTTTTCTATTTGATCCAGTCTTGTAAACAAACTTGATGCTTTGTCTTTCATTTGTTTTATCAACTTCTCTTTGTCCTCGTTTTCTTCACGTAGCACGCTCACCAAATTATTTGCCTCGTCACGTTCTTCAGAAATCTTGTCTAACTCACTTCCAGCCTCTTGTAATTTGTGAAGCAATTCTTTCATATCAAGTGCAGATTTTTGGTATTCTTCTTTGATTCTGTTGTTCTGATTTCCACACTGTTCGACATTCTCTCGCAAACTCTTAATCTGTGCGTGTAGTTTAGTTTGTTCTTTCTCCAACTCTTCACATTTCTCCTCAGATGTGGCTAGCTTGTTTTCAGTTTCTACAAGACTGGATTAAAGAAGGAAAACTTATTAATTAATTCAATCTTGACTTCACTTAAGAGCTGTTTGCAGAGCTTTTGTGACAGTGCCAAAATTCAGTAAACTAATTTATTTCCTTAGTATCTTGATTGATATGACTCAGTTAATCTTAACATTTAGAGCCTGGAAGCGTACTCGTTCATATTTAACTGAAATGCTTCTCGTCTTTGTATGTATACCAACCCTGAATGCCCGAAAAACGCACTCTAAGAGTTGGTTAACAAGACAGAATCTTAATCTCATATTATACGAGTTCATAAGAAAAACAACATACCGTTTGACTATTGCTTGCCTTGAGTCTTCTCCCTGTTCCTCCATCTCATTTTGTCGTTGTTTTGTTGCATTCAATTCTTTTAAGAGTTCTTGCCTTTGTAAACGACTCTTGTCCAAAGCCGAGTTCAGTGCTGACAGCTTACCTGATACAGTATCCATTTCATTCTTCATCACTTCGCGCTCATTGACCACTGACTTCTTTGTACGCTCCAATCTCGCAAGCTCATCTGAAATGCGATGGTGTTCTTGTGCTACCTTATGGTGTTGATCTTGAAGGTCGTGAAATTTTGTGCTGAGTTCATTAAACTCCTGCTCATTATCCCACATATCTTTTGTTAGAATAGCATTTTCCTTCTCGCACGATTCTGCTTTCTCTGATACAACATCGATATCTTCAGTTAACTGGCGTATCTTCTGCTGATACGAGTTTTTAGCTAATCGTAGCTCTTGCAATAATTTCTCCTTTTCTTTTTTCATTTCACGAAGAGTCTCGTTGATCTTCGCATTCTCCTCTTGAGCGTTTTTCAATTTATTTTGAAGATTTGTAAGATTTCGTTTTTCACCTCCAATTTCGATTTGGAGTTTGGAAATTTCATTCTCTTTATCTTCTAAAGTTTGCTTAGTTTTGTTGTTTTCTGCATAAAACTGCTCGTAATCTTGTGCTAAATCCTCTTTCTCTTTCAACAAAGATTCCATTTTCTCGTTTTGTTCCAAATCGCTTTCTAAGGCTTCTTGTAGTTGTTTTGATAAGTCTGTATTTTTCTTTTCCACGATCTCTAATGCCTCGTTGGTTTGTTGAAGAGTGGTTTCAAGGGATGACTTTTTTCTTTCACTTCTTTCCAAAGCATGTTTGAGATTAACAATGGTTTTCCCATTTGTCGTTGAATTTTCACTGCTAATTTGTTTCTCTCCAAGTAGCTCTTGATTTTTTTTGAATTGTCCTTCTATTTTCAATCTTTGGTTTTCAACTTCAGTTTCCAGCTCTGCGATTGAAATCTTCAGTTCTTCGATTTCTTCATGGAGCTCTTCAATATTGCTTTGTTTCTTTTCGATATCCTTTGTCATCTCATCGATCAAGCCATCTTTTTCGTGCGTGGTATTGTTAACGTCTTTCAACCTTCGTTGTGTAGCTTCAAGTTCTTCTTTTGAGCTGATATATTTTGGTGTTATCTGCTCTAACTCGTTCTTCAAATCGTTCACTGTTGACTGAGAAAGTTCGTTTCTTCGTTTTAATTTCTCGTTGTTCTCATTTAACTCAGTTATTGTTTCTTCATTTTCGACAAGTTTGACATTGGAATTTTCCAACTCTCTTGCCTTCTCATCAAGTTGTTTCTTGACATAGTTGTGAGCTTCTTTGGAAACACAAGCATCTTCTGATGTTTGAAGCAAACTTTTAAATCGATGCTCATTCTGTTGGGAATTTCGTAGTTTTTCTTGCGTTTCAGTTAATAACTTTTCTTTTTTGTTCGCTTCTATCTCCAACTGCTCAAGTTTTTGTCCAAGAACCTCATTTTTGGAGACAGTAGCTAGCAGTTTCTGTTTATACTCTGTAATTTCCTCCTCTAACTCTGAACGTGCTCTTACATCAACTTCCATTTTAGATATGGTCGTCTCGTTGACTTGACTTTGTTGTTGTAATTCAATGTTTCTTCTTTGAAGCTGGTCATTTTTCTGTCGTAGTTCTGGAATAATGTTGTTCAGTTCATTATTTTCTTCTTGCTGTTTTTCTTTATTTCTTTGCATCGATAATAATTTCTTTTGGGCCTCTTTCAAATTCTGCATCAATTCGACATTTTTCTCTTTTGCTGTTTCAACATCCTTTGATAGACTTTGGTTATTTGTTCTCAAATTCTTTATGCAGCTTTCCATCTTTTCGCTCTCACTATGCAATTCTAAATTTTTCTCCTGCAGATCGTCGAGTTTTGCTACTGTAGAATCTAATTCCTCTTGAAGTTTCGTAAGAGTTTTTGTTTGCGATAAATTCTTCTGGTTCAAATTCTTTGATGCTTCTTGAGCTTCGTGTGATGCGGTTTTCAAAGATAGGATCTCTTTATTCAGTTCCGACAATTTACTTTCGCTTTTCTCTTTATCTGTCTTCACTCTAGTATACAAACTTTCCAATCGCTCTTCCAAATCTTTAACTGTTTCTTCCTTTTCTTTGATCTCCTTTGATACGTTTTTGCTGATACGAATTTGTTCAGCTAAAAGTGCCTCCGTTTCATCAAATGTGTCTTTTTGAACGGTATTCGCAGTCATCGCTGATAATTCGTGATACAATGCTTCCTTCTCCCTCTTGACTTTTGCGATCTCATTTTCAAGTTGCTCCTTGATTTCTTGAAGCTCTTCGCGTGCATTCTGTAAGCTTTTGTTTTCACCTTGCAAGGTGATGTTCAAGTTTTCACGCTCAAGAATTTCTTTCTCCAATTCGTGAATACGTTCGTGAAACAGGTCGACTTCATCTTGTAATTCTTCCTTCATTTCTTCCACTTCAAGCAACATGTTCTTCGTGCGATCCAAATCTTCCTTTAAATGATTATATTTGGCTTCCATTTCCGTAACTAACTGTTGAAGGCGCTCAGCATCTAAAGTTTTACTCATTAGCTCTTGTTCTAAGGTCATGTTGCTTTTCAATGTTGTGTTTTCAATAACCTTTAGCTGCTTACTTTCGTTTTCTCGTTCCAACAGCATCGATCTCAAATCGTCCCTATCATCTTCCAATTTGCCCAAACGTCCTTTTGTGATCTGGATCTCCTGTTCAGCTGTTGCTTTTGAATGTCTTTCACCTTCTAGTTGCAGTTCCAATTCAATGATATGTTTAGTGCTGTCTTCCAACTTCTTCTCGAGGTCTTTTAATAAACTGTTCTTTTCTCGTAAATCCATGTCAAGATTTTCTCGTTCTGAAGTTACATTATCTGCTTGATCGGATAACAATTCGTTTTTCTCTTCGAATTTTCTTAACCTCTCTTGTAGGTGCTCCTTAGAAGTGCTTAACTCATTCGTCTCCTTGTCTTTTTGTCGAAACTTTTCTTTCAGATCATTGATCTCTTTGTGTAGATCTGCAGTCTCCTCTGTTAAACTTTCAATCTCGTTTTGAACAAGCTCATTTTTCTCATTCGATGTCATTTTATCTGATAGCAAAAGTTCATTTCTTTTCAATAATTCTGATTTTTCGTTCAGTAGTTTCTCATTTTCGCCAACAAGTATGGTGAGATTCTGGATATCATTACTAGGACTGCCGCCTTGAACATCTAGGTTACCATCAAGTGAAATCTGGTGCTGCAATTTACTAATAATTTCATCTTTTTCTTTAATAGTTTGAAGTAATGACTTTACATGCTCCTGTTGCTCATTCTCAACAACATTATCCCACTCCAAGTTGTGTTCATTAATTTCTGATTTCATCTCTTCATTGTTGACTTCCAAATACTCTAACCTCCCTTTCAGTTCCTCATTTTCTTGGTGTAAGTCCTTCCCAGATTCTTCCATTGCTACAAGCTTGTCAGACATCTCCTTTAAGAAAAAAAAATGTTATGATGTTATCTTATTTATATTTTCAATAAATTCACTTTTCTCTTCCGAAAAACTTCATTCTTCTCAAAATCGGCAGACATCATGCTAAGAATTGAACATGATTTGCAATAGTAATTCATTTACATTACAAGTTTTGCGGTTTCTCGCCATTTCATTTTATTTATTTATTGTAAAGAATTTCACCGAAGAAAAAGCCTTTATTCCCCGTTTTCATCTGCACAAAATGATTCAAAATTTGATATTATTTTATTTGCAATAAAAGAAATAGAATCATTGCTCTATGTACTCCACAGAAATATATTTGAATCATACATGCATCTGGGAAAACTGTACCAATAAGTGTAATGTTCAGGGCTTTTACTTCTTCCTCTTTTATAATATCCCTAAATGTAAATTCCGTAACCACCGTAGGTTGAAAACTTTATATGAGAAATTTAGGCTCTCTTTGGTACCTTTAACTCGTCATTTATGATTCGCTTTTCCTGAATAAACTTGTCATTGATCTTCGTTAAATCAATCAGTTCTTTTTCATAAAGAGCGTTCTTCTTCTTCTCGCCGTCAACAAGTTCGCTTTGCTCTTCCAATTCCTCGTTTGCTTCTGCTAATGTCTTGTTCAGCTTTTCAATCTCCGTTAGTAGTTGTTTTCTGCTTGTTTTCCCATCTTTTAATTGATTTTGTAATTCTGAAAGAATAAAAGAAGTATTTTTCCAAGCCAAATATGTAAAGGTGTGCCGGAAAAGAAAAATTTCTCAGATGTACAACAAACACATCATCGTTCAAATCATATTCGATCTATTGAATGTACTTTTATCTTGGGCGATGAAAACTCTCTCCCGCAGTGTATACGATTGAAACATTGAATGATTTTGACTGTATTTAGTTTTCATAATCAGTAAATGCATAAGACTCTTCATGAAATATTCAACAATCATACATACAACCGTTTCTTAACCTTTTTGATTCTGAACCTTTTTAATTCATGTTAGCAATCAATCAGACACTTATTTGTGGAAAAGATTTCTTTAACTTTGATACAACCTTGCGGGAAATTCAAATTTATTGTCAACAAACGCGCTACTTGGAAGAGTTCAAGATTTAGAGTAACTCCAGGAGGCCAATTCTCAATATGATCTGTCTTCAAATCTATGTTTTCCGTCTGGCAAATTTAATCATTTATTGATTGAAAAACACCTGTTGTAAAGCTGTCACCAAACCAAATACCTACCTAAATTTTCCAATTTCAAAGTATCAATTTCTTCATTTGAATTTGACTTAAATTGAGCATGTTCTCTGTTCATCTTTGCTATCAGTTTTTCTTTCTCGCTAATCTGACCATACAAATCATTTGAATTGTCTGCAATATCTTGATACTTCTTCAGGATTCCTTTTACTCTATCATTTTCATCTTTCCAGCGATTGATTTCTTTTTTAGCTTCATCAATTGTCAACCGAAGATTTTTATTTTCAATATCAATGTTTTCAATTTGCTTATACATCATTATTTTTTCATTATTCACATTTTCTATATGTTTCTGCATCGTTTGACAAACGATTTGCAATCTTCCATTCTCCTCTTTTAGATGGTTGATATCCTTTGCAGTAATGTTCCCTTCACCATTAAAAATCTTATCAGCGTTACCATTTGTTATCTCATACACGTCAAGTTTTTCTTTTTGAACGTTCTGCGAGCGCAGCAGTTCTTCATATTGTTGTTGAACGTTTCGAAGTTGTTGCATCAGCTGATCATTCTCTTTTTGCAATACTTTTCGTTCTTCTTCCATTTTATTCATCATGTGGTCGACCAAACGTGGTGAAGTCGGCATTTTAGAAATTTTTCCTTCTTGACCATATAAATGTCTAGAGATTTTAATCGTAACTTTTTTTACTTTGATTTTTAAAGTGTATCACACTTAAAAAAATACACTGAATTTGTTTACAAAGTTTATCAAGGAATCTTTAAAGCCTATATCATTCCCAAAATGAGAATAAGAATGAAAATTGTAACATTTTAGAAATTTTTTTCTCTTTTTTTCTCAATGAATTGACTTTCAATGCCAAAATACCATTCCTTCACACCTCTTCGTTCGTATAGCTAATACAAGTTCCTTCTTTTTCACTTTTTTGAAGTATGCTGCATAATTGATTTCATGAATACGTGAATTAATCAATCGAAAACAATAAGCGACGCATCGCATGAATGAAAAGAAGACCAATGGTCGAAATTTCAATTCGAAAAACGAACTTATGAATAGAAATCCGAAATGATCGTAAATTTATATGTGGCATGTGTGACACAACATGAACGCGGAAACTTTAATATATTAAATACTCATATTTTTCCGTAAAGTCTAATATTCATAAATCTAAACAATTATTATTTGAAAGATGTCAGTGATAATGACAACTTAATAAAGCCGGTTTTCCACTAGCGAATTTTCCGTACGAAACAATAAATGTTTCGTCCCCGCGTTTGCTAGCGGTTTTTTTTTACTCTTTGTTCGGGGAAAAAATTAACAATCAAAATGATAGGAAAGTGCTGCCCTAGAAACTTTTACATTTCTGCCTTACCGCAAAATTTTTGTAATTGGCTGGAAAATTTCACAACAGCAAACAAATTTGATATTTTACAAGGCAATTTCTTCGGCAAGTATTTTGTTCCAATTTACTGTATTCATATTTCGTCAAAAGCAGCCAACGAAGCAGTTTTGCAAGATATCTGTTATATTGGATGTTATTCCTAGAAATTTATGTGTTCAGAAGATTTTTTCGAAAAATACTTTGCTGGAAAATTTGATGTGTTTGGCCGAAAATTTGATGCCAGCTAAATTATTTTGGATTTCCTGAGAAAAAGGAACATATATTTTGTGCTTGAGACTCCTGAATTTAGCTCTGTACGGTCTAAAGTTATTGTTCTTGGAGAATACAATTTCTGCTAGATTTTTTTGGGGAATTCGTGGATAAAAGGAACAAATGTTCTGTGTTTATGGCTCCTGGATTTTTACGTGATCGGAGGGAAATGTTAGCTTCATATATTTTTTTCGAAGTATTATGAGGCCGCTAGCTGATAAGCCCGCGACGCACACGTGCTATGAAAACTATAATTAAGTCACAATTACTATTTAATAAATAAATAAATAAAGAATTTCACTTCTTTTGCTCCAATGGAAGCATATTGGAAGGGTCAAAGCAGGCGCAAATTCTGAAAAAATGCCTTATTTGTCAGAATTTGCCTCTGCCTTGACCGATTCAAAATTCCCTTCTTTTTGCTCTATTTATAAAAATT
>JAUBWS010056079.1:1852-16676 GCA_032270445.1 Darlingtonia californica
AATGTTCGATATGGTATACTCTCGTACCACATTATAGAACTATGGTATTTTTCCAGCAGTTAATTTTGCCGATAAGATTTTAGCACATTGGCTTTAATTCCATCAAAATTTCTTCTAATAAAAATGTCTATTAGCACTATTGGCAGCCAAGCAATCTCGTTTTTAAAATCGTGACGTTCTGCTATATGTAGACTAACCTGTGCTAGGTATTTTCCATAACTATTTCTCGTAGCAAGACCGCCATGTTTGATGATCCATTGCATGGCTCTATATGGATATCCTCCTTTACAACCTTTGTTCCCAAACCCCCAAGAACAATCAACAATCTGCTGTTCAGACAATTTGATCAGCTGTCCAGTCTAAAAAACAATGATCGGTGGTGAATCCTAGCTTTTCCCCAGGGATTACGAAATACTTTTGTAACAATAACTTCAACTCTTTAAAAAACGCACGCAGTATTTATTTTTCTTGGAGTTCCATCATTTTTTCAACATATTTTATTACGTGAATTTATGAACTTTGACAAAAAATGAAGTCATGGAAAGGAAACTCTCTTTATCCTCGGAAAATTGCATAGGCTGAACGAGCTGATGCTTCAGTGATTAGAACCTATAAGCATTCAAAGAGATAGGGGTACTTCCTTCAATTTTAGACGGCGCTTTTAAAGGTTAATTAAGATTTCTATAGGCAATGAGGTAAATCTGCCCGAACACTATTTTCATTAAAAATTAAAACATCTATCCATAATTTGGTGATTCTACCGAGGCCTTAAAATATTTCAACTTTCCAAGAAGGACTTCAAAAATTGACCCTTTCATTCCTTTCATTCCCCGTCATTTGCAGAATAATCTAATAAGTTCTGAAAAACAATCATTCCGCATCATTTAGCCTATGAACTCCTGCGTACAAATAAGTTACCTACCTTTAGATAGTGGGCCGCTTCCACTGCTCCTGTCACAGCATACGCGTAACACGATCCGCATATGCCTTGACTTCGAACATCTGATATTGCACCTGGAAAGTACAGACATGCACCGTCAATGTAAAGAAAAACTGAACTTTTTTTGTTAATCAACATCTTTGGACAGTTTGATTCCTGTCAATTGATTTTTTTCTGAAAACGTATATTGTCCCAACCGCTAGGTTCCTGGATCCCTTGGTAAATCGAGCCGAGATATGGGATATTGGGGGCTTGGAAATATTTTACAATTACTACCATTGCGGGCGGTGGCATTACATCACAAATTAAGTCCAATATCTTAAACACAAGAAGAAGAAAAATTCGTACTATCTTATAGGGGGAAATTTTGGCCGGAATATAATTTGCCAGCTGTAAAAATTCATCCCTTTCCTTCAAATTGGTGGGAATTAAATTCATTTATGATTTTATTTTAATTTAGCGGGGCTTTGATTTGTTAGTTGATTAATTTTGTGTAAATTTTTAGCATCGCAATTTGTAAGAATTACTTGCATTTGCTTTGTTGGAAAGTTGAAATTTTGTGGAAATTTATTACTTTATTACCAATTCTGCGTAAATGTCTTCCCGCCAAAACTTGTTCCCTTAAGGTTTTTTTTGGGGAGGGGGAAGGAAGAGATTAATTGATTATTCGATACTTCAGAGTAAGTAATAGATTATAACATTGTCTTAGCGTACCGTATTCCCTCCAATCGAGTGTCTTTGGGATTGCGACTGATGACAAAGCAATACTTGGTGGTTGAAAAGTTTCTGCGGTATGATCAACAAAACTTTCATTTAGTAATCCACGATACTGTTTCATCTCATCATCGCTTACGTCAGCAAAGTGGTTTAGTTGTAGACGAAACGTTAAATTTTGTCGGTTTTTGTTGTTAATAAACCTGTACATAGATAAAGTAAGCTTTGAACACACTGTACATAGGCAAAGTGAGTTGTGAACCACCTGCACATAAGCATTTTTTTTTTATATATGTTTTATGAGTGATTTGTGTCTTCACAAAGCTCGTTTCCATTGTCGCGATCACAAATTTCACTAAAATTTAATCCAATTAAAAACATATCTATTTTCAAAATTGTTAAGCACCTGCGTCAAATTTTGATGGATATAGAAGCTCTATGTGGGTCTTAAACTATATGCATTTTTTTGATTTTGTGTCTGAGTCTGTTTTTCTTATTAAAAGACTTTTTCGCCCATGATAGAAACGTCAGAAATTTAGCCTCTAACACAAAAATGTTTTGTCCGTAAATTTTTGGGCTGAAGCGTTTTCCACATAACCACTTCTTTGCCAGGAATTTTTTAACATTTTTAAGAATCTTTGGAGATAGTATATATCTTGACCCGGGACCGCTTCCTGGTGCATGGGTCGCGGAGCTCCTAGGGGTTTAGGACCACAAAAAAGTTTAAAGTTTCATGACAAATATGTTTGTCATAGGTACTTTAAGTGAATAGATGAGAAGTGAACTTTTTGTATGAGCCAGATAGTAAATTCTAGAGCCAACATGTTATAGGGGTGTTTTTCTATTAAAATGGTGTAAATAGATATATTTCACGGCTAGAACATATAATGAAAAATAACAACGCAATAGTTCCGTTGTAGTGACCTATACGTCTCTGCAGACTCATAGATGAAATGCAAAATTACCTGAGATTATGTCTAAAGATATCTTTCCGCTTCACATGCTCCGTTGGATCGTTATACTCTTTGTTGAATACATCTTTATAATCACTGAAGATCTTTTCAACAATGAATTCATAGTGTTTTGTAGCATTTGTTCCATCGTTTAGGGTTTCCTCCGTCACCATTGGCGTAGACCCGTCATCAGTAGCAATGATAGGCGAAGCTGTAGTGTTTGGCAGATAAGATGTAGGTAGCTGATGTGAAGACATGAATTCAAGCATCGGATTGAATGCTGCAACTGATATCTCGCTTGCTTCGCTCTCACTGCTCAAATCGAAACAGTGGACCTCTATTGGAAAATGAAATAAATGTTATTTATCTTTTCGAGGAAAAAGGGAAAAAATATTGTGCAGATGATTAGTCTCTGCTGTACGAGAGTTGTCTTTACCTTGTCGGTCAAAAAATGTCGGTCAAAAAATGTCGGACAAAAATCTTCATCGGACAAAATTTTTCATTCGACAAAAGAAACGGATATTTGAAATAAAAGTCACACAAATCGTAATGGCTATAATGTTTTAAAGCAATAAAAGATTTTGGTGGCCAAAAGTTTTCGTTGGACAAATTTTCCGTTACCTCCCGAAAATTTCGTCACTTTTGCCCGACGTCTTAGTTTTTGATAAGGTACCCATTACTTGCCAATTAATGTCCAGTTAATTGGACATGGTGGATCTCCGCAATCCATGAATCGAGGAGCGGTCCCCAATCAACAAATAGGCAGCTAGACTAGCTCATTAGTCTGTTTTTTGCAGTTTTTTTGCCGAAAAACAGTCTAGCACAGCACTTTCCGTACGGAAAAGAAAAGAAAAATATTTTTGTCAGTACGGGTCTCTTCTCTGATGTTACCTTACTTCTGTTGTGCGGCTTTCTCTTTAGTAACAAAAATTAGAGTCCGAGTGAAAAAGATAAGCTAATATAAGCTAACAGGCAGCAAATGTCTGAAGATAATTAAAATCTTGAAATTTTCTGGAAATTAAAGGATTAACAAAATCCATTTTTCACAAATATAATGATATTTCATCCCCTAAGAAATTTGATTGTTTCCCCTTTGCTTTAATTACTCCTCACAAACTCTGCCCCCCCCCCTTCCCCTCCTGTCACAAGGTGCGAAGTCAGTTTTCCCAAAAGTAGTGTGCAAAATTCGCTTTAGTATCCAAAACAACAAGCGACTTCACATCTTGAACGGGTGTATGGAAGTTTTCAGCGGAACCGCAAATTTCCGATGATATTACCAAACTCCATAAGCACATTCCTAATGGAAATTACCGCCTGATAAGGCCTGTGGCTGCTCAATCCGCACCGTTTTCAAATCACTCTCATATGTAAACGATGTAAGCTGCTAGATGGAAAAGGAGTTCTTACCCGATGGGATTTCAAATACAGTAAAGTCAAATTCCCAAGGCTCGAACTTTGTGTAGACAAGGATGTATTTGTCGTAGTACGATGCTAGCAAGGTATCATAACCCATCATGTCGTATTGAAAAGGTATTGAAAGATGGTCACGTGACGTATACAAGGTATAAGTGTTAATTTTGGTGAGGACTTTGAAATTATGTTTCCATTTGTAGCAAGGAATAGTTTTATTAAACATGCATAAACCACCATACTGAAAGAAGAAAACAAATAATTTGATTTAATTAATTGGGTACGATGATCTTTGACAGTCTAAAATCGAATGTTTAATCCGGCGCGCCCCTAGTCTAATCACATATCTTAACGAACGGCCGCGTGTTAACACTAAGCTTCGCGTGTGTTGTTACTTGATATTCAGATCTAATTTTTTCTTTGCCTGGCACGTTTTGCTCTAAAGGAACGGGTGGCTCTCTTCCCACCGTGTTTACAGCACAGCGTGCGGTGAAAAGAGAAAGCGGAACTAACTATCAGGATTTGTGTACAATGAGACTAACGCGCCCCTCGCCTTCTGCAATCTCTCCCCTAAACTTGTTTCTCTGGAACTTTACTTGTGGTTTACGGTTTTAGACATAGTCTCAGAAGGTCAATATTAACCAAATTCGTAAATAGTTAAAGGAAGGAAGCTCTTCCCATCATCAAAAATAACTTATTGCCAAATTTGAAATGTTGATGGATTAGACATAAACCGCAAATATTTATTTTCTTAACGCAAGACACGATTTTTGACCCCTAAGAAGGGGGAACGTCAATATTTTACTTTAAAAAAAGGAGGGGGTACTACAACCAACCTTTCAATTCCCTTGACGATAGATTTATCAAAAGTTTTTGCTATAGCAGGCAAAATTCTGAGGATTTCAAAAAGGTATAATTTGTCAGCGCACCTCTCGGGTTTGGCAAAACGCCAATTTTTGATCTTGGCTCCCAAATTATAGTGAATTTCCAATCACCTATATCTTAAAATCTACGCACTTTAAGAGATTTGAGACTTAAATTTTCTAAAAGGAAGCTGACAATATGTGTCAATATTTTTTTCAAAATGCAAATAACTTTGGGCCTCGAAGGGTTGAAAAACGAGTGTGCTGAAAATGCATATATTTTTGAAGAGGTAAAGTTGAGGATGACTCTTGCAAAATTGCAATATTTTGAATAAGTCATAAAAAGCTTAAAACTGACAATATCAGTTTTTTGATGGAGCTCTACACCACACCAGTGATTTAATGTTTACATTAGAAATTTGATCGTTTGAAAATGACTGTGAATTTTGTTGTGCAATCGCGCTGAGACGGTAAAATGGATAAATACGTTGTTGTTGGATCAATTTTTGCTGTTTAGAGGTCAAACTTATCCTTAATCCGTCACAGCGTGAAATTTTACCGAACACAGTCTCGTATATTACTTCCATATATGGAAGAAATTATTCCATACTTTTTGCACGCTGGGCGTAACATCATGAGATTTTGAGGCTTTCAGACATAGAACATAGGCCTTTTCATTTTGACTTTTCAATACTTCTCGTTTATGAGAAGTTTGTCTCAATTTCTTTCAAAGGAATCATTTATGGAGAGGAAGGGACGTATAGTAAATTATTACCCCGTTTCAAAATGGATTACCTTTTTTTACGTTTCCGTTAGTATTTCCGACGACGAATGTTTAATCTACAACCTTTTAAAATTTCCTTGCAATCTTTATCTTTAAAATTCAAACACTTATTCATGAAGGTAGCTCTGTTAAGCTTTATTGCGTGAAATATGAAAGAAATTAATCAAATTGTTACGGTCTATGGAAAAAGGGGGCATAAAGCTAATCATAATTTACTTGTTTACCTCTAAAAATCACTAAAAAACGTCTGCGGAGAAATGGCCTCCCCTGCAGAGACGTTTTTAGTGATTTACCAGCGGGTGGAGTATGATCACGGTAAAAAAGACCATGCCCGGGGGCGGATAGAGACTATGTGAAAGTTGTGATTTCACACAGTTAAGTAGTCTAAAATTACAAAAATCGGGAAAATTTTATAGACATTTCGAGGAGAATCGGGGAAGTTTAATCAGAAAATCGGAAAAGTTCGGGATTTTCACATGGTGGTTTGAAGAGTTTGTATCCGCCTCTGCCCCCTTTTCCAATGGATCGTCACAATTATAGAACCTGAAAGAAGAGGCCATAAAAATCACTTGATTGACATTATCAACCCTTGATTTCTTGCTATTCAAATTGAAGCATGCGAGCTATATACGATCCTGGGTAGACATCTAGAGGCTGTACACCATCATTAAGAACGCCAATGATCTCCACCCATTGAAAGAAACATGTCCAAAAATGTTGAATTCCGTGACAGAAACTCGGACATTTTCACGCTGTGACGGGTTAATAATCAAATGTTATTAGCCGGTATGCACTCAGTGGTTTAGCCTGAATGACTACTTACTTTGAATCCGGCATCAGAAGGTATTATACTTTGTGATTTTATAGGGAACTTTTTGGTACCAACATGGTGCAAACATCCTCGAAAGATTTTGTTCTTCTCTTCTGAAAATTCTGGAATTATTTTGGCAGCGAAACCAGCTTCTCCTAGGTCTTCACGCTGGTATGTCCGATCCATGCCTATGGATAAAATGGGGCTCAAAATTTTTAGGTGGGTTTATGAATGAAGTTTAGTAATTTTAAGCACGTTTGAAGAAGTTAGCAATAGGCTTTTGCGCGCAATTTTGATATGACTTTGCACAGAAAAATTAATTTTCATGACCTGTATATAAACTGCTGGCATCAGCAGAAAATATACAAAAATGAGTCTGTATGTCCTTTAAGTGCTCTGATCTCAGCATCAAAAAGCCTTTATTTAATGAACGACAAATTCAAACTTTCCAAATTTCACTTTTAAAGGTAACCAGTAACCGTCCTTTAAACGCCCTCAAAGAACTATTGTGAGGATGCTTATCTCCTTATAGCCTAAAAACCATCTTTAAAGATGTTTTAAGGATGTTTGGGAACCTTACAATAGTAGTATATAGTGTCTCGTCAACGGTGGAGGGGTTTTGGCTGTTTTTCTTGGACTAAAACGAATTTATGCTCATACTAGCTGAAGTTTGGTTCTACTTACCTCCATAATAATCTATTCTGCTCATCTTATCATCTCTCGAATACCATGCTTCGAAAGGTTCATCAATACCTCCGTATGGTAATCTTAGAATCCCTGTCACGTGATACGTCGAAGGGAAACGTAATTTCGGAATGCTTGATGTGTTATTCTTGCTCTTTTCGATATGAAGACTTCGGCGATGTTTGTTTACGTAGGATAAGCCATCTGATAATATCGCGTGATCCACGATTTTTCCCGCCAAAATGTATTGTCCAGTTAGAAATACAGCTGCTTAAAAGACGAAGCAAATCAATTTGATTTTAATAGCAAAAAGTTTATGAATATATATGAGATGATGCTAGCACTTAAGTGAATAAAACACTTGTGTTTAATATTTTGAGGTTTTTCACTGCAGCAAGTTTGATAAACTGAAGTTGCTTATACTCGATAATATTTTACGCTGAAATCGCTCCCAAGACCATCAAAATCATCAAAATATACCCAAAAAAAACCATAAGGACACAATTTCCATATATAAGCTTTACGTGTATACAAAATAGCCTTGGACAAACTTCATAAACAAGGAATCCTCCGGAAATATACCTATTTCGTTGAAGTGAAAGGAAGATTGGTCAAATTTTATTATCAAGAAATTGATAAAATATTTAAATGGCTGAGATTTTTTGAAAGGGCGATGCGATGACCTCTTCGAAATAAGAGCTTTGAGAGACGTTGCTAATTAGACTTATATGATCTCTTGTGTGCTTATACCCTGAGAAGTCGTAATCTTTAAACATTCAACGGTGAATACATGGCAGATAGTCTCAATGCATTACTTACCAGTTGAGGTAAGAAACAAAATAACTCTCAAGCTTTTCTTCAACACAGCCCACTGGCTACATCTCTTTCTCTTTGAAGCAGCTGCATTGTCCCTATCTGATGACGTTGACGGTTGTGACGTCATATGATGACGTCATAAGGCTGACTTTTTTCTTGAATTTGAGCCAGTACCAAAATTTATTAGAACCATCCCTACGCCATATTTACGGCATCCCGAATTCGAAGCTATAGCGGCTAATACTGTTTGCACTTGTGCGGCGCTTATCTGGTTGAACGGTTTTAAACATTGTTTGAAATCATTTTGAGCATGATAAATCTAACACTAGGAAATTCAAGTTTTTCAAGTTTTGTTGTGCCAATACAAATTATCATGCCGAGCTGAGTAAATTATTTTACATGTGCACCTATAAGAAATTCCTATCTTATTGACGAAAACGAGGTGGGGTAGTACTAGGCTTAAAATTCGATGGGTATGCGCCACCCGAGGCTCGTAAACCCTAGGCCTAATGGGATTATTTCTTGACATTTACAAGATTTAGACGGTTTTTGGACCCTTAGTGGGACTTACTCTCCAAGTTTTATGAAAGTTCAAAAAGTTTATTTAAATTTTTCAACAACACAAAGCAACTGGAACTCAAAATTTCGTAATATTTCGACACTTACTGTAACTCGAAAGGTTGAAAAATCATAACTTTGCGGAATAAGGACCTACTCGTATGGTTCAAAGGGTCATGATAAGGATACCATTTGTTCTAAATACCAACGTTCCAAAGCAGGGGCGAGTGTATAAAGTTGTACTAGTTTCAAAGATTAACAGAGTAAAATCGGGGTACTTCTGAGTGAAGTACTGACTGATTTTTTTCAGAAATTGGAATGTTTTACAGGTTGACGGTTTTTGTAAGTGATAAAGCGAAATGATGAATCCACAAGTTCAAATGGAACACAAATTTTGGAATAACAGAATATTCGTAGAACGAAAATGAATCACTATGAGTTCTTTTTGACGCCATTTACACAGGGCACTTCTTTTTTGTACGCATTCTGATAAAAATTCGTGAATAAAACTAAAAGGGACACCATGAACACAATAAGTAAGGACATCCAGGTTTTCGGGAAACCACAGTCGGTGTAAAAAGCATTGCTAACGATAACAATTACAATGCTGAATTGGACCTGAAATCAAATACTCGCAAAATACTTTTATGTCTTTTTGCCATGAATTATTGCCTGAAGAGAATTTTTTTTTGCCTTTTTGCAAATTTCGCGGTAATTCATTTTCAAGAAGATTTTACTGATTTTTATTATATTATTATATTATTTTTATTTAGATAAATTCAACGATTAAATTAGTTTAATGAGTCAATAAATCTATGAATTTTCACGAAAATTAATTTGGCATTTTTTTCTAAAATCCTGCAGCAAAATCCTTTTATAGTTAGAGGTAGTCTTCTTTTTAAGAAAAAGCGCTATGCTTAAGGACTAGCCTCGTTTTATATTGTATCATTTTGAAGTTAGTTGCCTTTCAATTATAGTTCAAGTAGAATATATCTACTGAAACATTCAAATTTTGGGAAGTACTCAAAAAAAACGTGATTGATTTTTAATCAATAATATATTCATTATTATCTAAATAGACTTCTAAATGTATGCTAAAGTATTACAAAGTATTAAAAAATCCACCGGTCCAAATTTAACGTTAACCGCGTAAAAGCCAAGATTAGCGCGGCTAAGTAAAGTCTCCTACCGCCATTTTGGACATATGCAGTGCAACAAAAACAGATGTTTTCCAGGTACATGCAAGGACCTTTACTTTGCGGCCTAATCTAATGGTCGCCCAAATCGTTGCCGATGCAAAAATCAACGCCTCTTAAGGGCCGGAGGGTATAGAATAATATGGTAATATCTATATAATAATAATAATAGTAATAATATCTAGTTTCGTCATTTAAGGTAATCAACACAAAGGAAAAAGTCAAGTGTCACGTGCAGTGCTTTCGTGTATATAAATGCGAGTCTCAAGGCTTAATTGAGCCTTGTCTGTGCCATTACATAATAAAAGTGTACTTTATGCAATTAAAAAGTTAGCTTCGAAGTCGGGAACCTCAAAATATGAGCAGTTGACGTTAAATTGTTGGACATTTTTTCGATGATTCGCAAAGTCTTTTTTCTCAAAAGTGTCTCTGACTAAAGTATTCTGTAGTAACGTATTTTCTCGAAAAGCTATAACACATTAAAAGGAATGGTATACACTGCATGTTGAAAAATATTGGACGTAAAAAATTCGAATCAACGTTTCATTTAGGACAATACTGTATCTTTGGTAATTTCTAATGTACCTTAAGGGAATTAATTTAGGCTTTATATTGTTCTTAAACAATAGTGTTTTGTTATAGAACAATAGAACTCGCAAAATTCGCGAAAATTAATTTCTGCGAAAATTAATTCCCTTAAGGTAGTAAAGGTCACGGTAGAAAAATTTCGGATACCTTTATTCTTCGACATTATGCTTTTGTCCGAAAATAAAAACATCCGAAATTTTCTTGTGCCCAGGATGACTTATTCCAATTTCTTCTCTTTGCGATTTTCTATGTAGGACGCAATATAAAACTGGCTGAACAAGAAGAACAGTGATATGAGATAAGTAGCATTCAGCACCAAAAAGTCGCCCCAGTAGCCACAATCTACAAACAAGGCATTTACTCCATGCGCGAAGATGATAATAAACTGGATCTATGGGAGAGATAGAGAGAGAAGATAAAACAGTCAATAGGTTTGTTTTAGGCATTTCCAGAAAAAAATGTACCCCCAGAGGTTGAAAATAAAAATCTTCCTTTCCTCACTAGAAAACCAAATTTAAGGACATTCTTAAGGCCACCCGGTGATTTTAACGTAGTTTAGCATTTACTCCCTGAGAGTTTACTTTTTTTTTACTCAAGATCTTCGGAATTTAAATGAAAATTTCAAGGAAGACCATCTAGAAATTCCTATATCCTTCGGAGTACAATTTCTTTCTAGAAAAGCTCATTTCCAAAGTGAGGTGTGTCAGTGTGTGTAGTGTAAAGTGTGTTTGTGTGTGTACTAAGTGTGTTTGTGTGTGTACTTTAGTTGGATCTAAAGCAAAATATTAAACAAAGTTTATGTTTCATAAAAGTTGTTTTTAAATAGCCACTGGACTACAAAATATAACAATAAGCAGTCACGAGCGAGGTTAAGCAAACCAGAATCTACAAAAGATGTAGATTGTCCCGCCTGAAACTTTAAGTGAATAGCAATTTTTTAACCAGCTGACCGACGATTACGTCGTATATCAGAGTTTGCTTAACCTCGCTACTTGATGTGCTAGTGGTATGTGCGATACTTTACGTTGATAAATTTTCGCGATTTTCACTGTTTTTTTTTTTTTCAAACCATGAAATCAAATCCACGCGAAATATAAAATGTTCATGGTCAAAGCAACTGGAACTCAAAATTTCGTAACATTTCGACGCTTAGTGGAAGGGTGAAATTCATAACCTTGCGGACAGCGAGTAGGTTCGTACGGTCCAAAGGGTCATGATAAAGGATACCATTTGTTCTGAATGCTAACGTTCCAAAGCAGGGGGGGGGGGGGTGTATAAAGTTGTACTAGTTTCACAGATTAACAAAGATTAACAGAGTAAAATCGGGGTACTTTTGAGTGAAAGTACTCATGAAATTTGGGAAATTTTTTTCAGAAATTGGAATGTTTTACAGGTTGACGGTTTTTGTAAGTGATAAAGCGAAATGATGAATCCACAAGTTCAAATGGAACAGAAATATTCGAACATAAGAATATTCGTAGAACGACATCGTGGAATTGTTCAGGAGAATCGGGATGCTTTGGTTTTCTTCCTGTCAATGTTGAGGGTATCGAGAAGAATAATCGTTACATTCCAAACAATGAACGTTCTTTCAAATAATGTTAAAAATGTACATCATTTTCTTGAAAAAACTAAATATTTTTAATTAATATTAATATTCGATTTAAATATCATTAAGTGAGTTTAAAAGCAATCATGGATATTTCATTATACACTGTGTATCAAAATGTTGGAAACGCAAAATACAAATTTCTATTTCCATGAAACCAGCATCATTTTATGTAAAAATTTGCCGATATTAATTGAAAAATTAAGACTTTATATTTTGCATTTCCTACATTTTGATACACACTGCAGTATATAATTATAGCAACTATAAATAGCAAACCAATCTTTTAACTGTATTACTTATTTTACATGTGTTTATTGTCACCTTCGGCTAAGGTAACGAAAATGAATATTAAGCTCTATGAGTTCTTTTTGACGCCATTTACACAGGACACTTCTTTTCTGTACGCATTCTGATAAAAATTCGTGAATAAAACTAAAAGGGACACCATGAACACAATAAGTAAGGACATCCAGGTTTTCGGGAAACCACAGTCGGTATAAAAAGCATTGCTAACGTGTGCAATTACAATGCTGAATTGGACCTGAAATCAAATAGATAAAAATTAACGCAAAATAGTTTTTTGTCTTTTGAACATGAGTTCTTGCGTGAAGAAAATTTTTGCCTTTCGCAGAATTTGCCAATTTAAGAACCTTTACTGTTTTTCTTAGTAAACAACTGAATTTAGACAAATTTTACGATTGAGTTAAATTTGATAGTCAATATAAATAAATTTTCGCAGAAATTAATTTTTGCGTCTTTTTCTAAAAACGGACAGCAGAAAAACCGTTGAGCATTCATATTTCTAAAATCATCCTTCAGTAAAATCCTCTTATAGTTAGAGGTAGTCTTCTTTTTAAGAAAAAGGGCTGTATGCTTAAGGAATAGCCTCGTTTTATAATATTGTATCATTTCGAAGGCTCTCCATAGTTAACTTTCATTTACAATTCAAGTAGAATGTGTGTTAAGCCTGGTCCCCACCTAAGCGCAGATAGTGGCATTAAGCTTAACGCCGAATTCTCTAGGCGCATCGCGTTAAGCTTAGCGCTAATTCACTCCAGTGACTTAGACTATTCTATAGTCTAAGTTAATAAACACTCTAAGTCAAAAAAAAACTCGCAACGGGAGTTGCGCTCGGAATTTCCTTCCCTTCGTAGAATTCCTGTTTCCGCGCGACAACCATATTTCGCCCGCGCGCTGGAAACGGACTATAAAATAGTCTACCAGGGACAATGAATTCGCTTGACGCACCAAGAAATTTTTGATATAGGTGGGTACCTCAAAAATATGCTAGCGCATTCTTTACATGCTGAATGTTTTTCCATTGTTTTTGCAAAATGGATAGCGACAGGAAAAGGTAATAAAAAGCAGTTCACTTTCCCGTAAAATATGAAAATGTCATAAATTCTTTACATTCAAATTTTGGGAAGAGAACGTTGATTTGTTGATTTTAATCAATATATATATTCATCATTATATAAATAGACTTCTAAATGTAAGTATGCTAAAGTATTACAAATATTATACCTTAGCAGTTAATCACAGGGTATATAGCCTGTTTAGAAGTAATAAAAGAGTATTAAGAGACAAATATTAGCGGTTTTGGCACTAGCAGCGCCGGAAGTATTTCTTCCTGATGATGAGGCCGTTGAATACTTCAATCGGAGAAAACATTTATGTTCTCTTTCGCGAAAATAAATCTCGCAAAATATTTCAAATAATAAATTCGCGAAAAGTAATACACGCGAAATTTCGGAAAGATAATCCGCAAAATTTACTTCAGTTATTTCTTAAAATGAACTTGACTTAAAGGCATTATACAGACGAAAGAGACTTACCATAGAAGACTGAAGGAAAATGTTTTTTTTGTTTTTATCATACAAAAATTTGAAAATTTAACATTACGAAACTTTTTGCAATTGGCAATTCGCGAAAACTAATACACGAGAAATTTATCAAAATACTATTTCGCAAAAACTAATCCAAAATCTTTTGCGAGTCTTGACCCGCTAAAATTTCTCTCGCATTGTTTTCTCCGACGTATAAAATAGAATAGGCTGCATACACTAATGCTTGACGGCAATGTGAATAACCAATCAAAAATAAGGTTTTTATCAAAAATCAATTCCCGTATACAAAAAACCACTTGATAGAAAACCACCAGTAACAAAGCTAGGCTTATGATAAAATACATATATGATTCCCGTAAATAACTACAAATACATATTTGGTACAAAAACAACAAAAGTATATTATGAATTTATATATTCCCTAAATAATCACGTAACAAAAATTAACATCAACAACAAAAAAAATTCCAAAAAATAAAGCGTAATTTTCTGTGACTGAACATGCCGAGATTTTCGCGGGTTTATATGTTGAAAAAAGGTTTTCATTACCTTATCAGCCTAAAATCCACCGGTCCAAATTTAGCGTTAACCGCGTAAAAGCCTAGCGCGGATAAGTAAAGTCTCCTACCGCCATTTTGGACGCATGCAGCAATAGATAATTTCCAGGTACCACCAAGGTCCTTTACTTTGCGGCCTAATCTAATGCAGGGTTCAGACGAAGGCTCACACAAAAATTTCTCTGAGCTTCCCTGAATTTTCGTTCATTTTCAAGGCATTTTTCCCTGAGTAAAATGCTAATAACGTTAATGGTAATAAAAAATGTAATTGTGGGCAAAACTGTCAGAAAGAATTCTTCTCTACCTTTTAGAGATTTTTATTTTATATTTTGAAGAAATCCAAGAAAACAGTAATAGAAAACAAATAATTGCTGTAATAAAATAATTCACTTCAGACTCATCAAATGATTTAATATATACAGTTGACTCTCTCTAATTCGAATCCCAAGGGGAAAATTTTTTTGTTCGAATTACAGAGAGATTCGAATAGT
>JAUBWS010056090.1:0-16675 GCA_032270445.1 Darlingtonia californica
AAATTGGACTTCAGACCAGATGGGAAAAACCGCCGAATTTTTTCTAACTTGTAAGTAAATAACTAGGTCGGAGAGGCCTAGTATCGGTATCAGCTGTACAACGAGGGAGTCTGTCCCCGTTTCGATTGCGCTAGACTGGGAGTAACCCAGTAACTTACCGCACCGATCAGTTTACCTTCTCTGTGCTACTCATGCGTTGAGTGGACGAGGGTCGGGCTCGAACCAAGAACCTTTCGATTTTGAGGTGAGCGCTCTACCGACTGAGCTATCCAACCCAACTTACTAGCTGATAAATACTGAGATGTCTCACGTCAGAAGTTTTAAATTTCTGATCCTATAGTCGAAAATTTTAAGTTCCTTAACCTAAAATGATGAAGGGAAAAATTAATAAATCTTTAAAATTTAAAATATTAGGATATAAGTAGGATTCCATTACGAACCCATGTCCTCAGCCACTCGGCCATCTGCGCTGCCATTTCCACGATATTTTCAGCATTGTATGGGGCTCTTAAGATCTAGGCTAAATATAAAAGTAAGAACCAAGGCTAGCCCAATTAATAATATGGGTTATTGATAAGAAATGGGCGCGAGACAACTCGGTATTTATCTCTTACTTTCGAACTTTCTAGTTTGTAAACAGTTCATTGTTTTTGATGATACCAGACTAAGTTCTCCTCCTTCAGTGTGGGAGAGGAGTAGAGAGATTAGGATCACCAAAACTTCATAAAATACAGCAGAAATATGGTGTCTATTTAGGCCCTTACCTACTAACTGTAATTGTGACGGTCTATGAAAAATAGGGGCATAAAGCCAACCATGATTTACTTGTTTACCTCTCAAAATCATGAAAAAACGTCTCCGGAGGAGGTCGTTTATATTTATGCGACGCGCAATTTAAAAATACAAATTATCTGTTATTTTTTTCCAGGAAGGCCAGACAATTTTTCATAAAAAATCTAGCAAACATCAAATGGTCTTAGAACACCTCAAAAAATCTAGAAATAACTAGTTTCTCCTAAGACATAAAAATCCAGGACCTTAAAGCACAAAATACATGTTCTTTGTATCCAGAAAATCCAAAAAAAAATCCAGCAGTCACGAAATCTTCTCAGAATCACCTCGTATTCTCCAGGAAACAAAAATTTTAGACCGAACACGTAAAAATCGAGGAGCACAAGACACAAAATATCTGTTCTTTTTTTTCAGGAAAGCCAAAATAATCTAGCAGGCAACAAATAGTCTCAGAACACATCCATATTTTCCAGAAAGCCGACATTTTCTGCCTCACTGGCTGCTTTCGTGTCTTCAAAGTTATCTCTGTGAGAACATCATCCTCCTTGCTTTTATCAAGACCAAGGCCGCCCAATTAATTAAACATTCAAGAGGTTTAGGACCAAAGTTTGAAAAAAGGACCGTTTTAGCGTCACACTTCAGTCAAGATCCTCCCATATTTGGGACACAAACAATCATTATAGGCACAGAAATTGAATTAACGTAAGATTTTAAACATAAAAAGAAAAAACTTCGAAAAGGATCAAAATACTTTGGCGACTTTAAGATGTTTAAGTCTTGTATTAAAATCGTGTAGAATTTGATGTTTTGAACAGTTACCAAAAAATGGATTTATTAATATTTTACGAACTGCTTGTATTCGTTTTCAACGCTCACTTGAAATACTAAAATTTATTGTTCGAATTGTCTGAGAGCTATTAATAAAAATCTATTTCCACTTTATTGTTTATTTTAAATTCCGGACACACTTTTTCAAAAACAATATTTTATGAATGAAAATAAAGGAGGGCTTTGGCTCTACGACTCCTCCCTTTTCCGGCAAATATAGAGAATTCGATAATGACTTTATTGCTTACTGATTAATATTCTAATATTTTCTGTAGATACGTTATAAGAACATTTATTCACGACTCTTGTTTTCATCCTTTATTTTAAGATAAGTTTTGACTTGTGCGAATGCAAACGCTTAAAGACTAGGAGGTGTGCAAAAAACGCACGCCCTAATTGTACACGCTTAAAGTTTGTCAATGTCAAAATCTTGGTCTCAGAACACGTGGTATGTAAAAAAAAATGTGGTTTTTAGAAGCTTTCATATGATTGGATTGGTTGATTCAATAAAAGACAATCAAATGCCACCAACTTTCCAAAGAACGGCAATAAAATAGTCATTAAAATAAACCAATTCATAGCTCTCTTGCAAAAAACTCAAGAACCTTTCAAAAAAATGTGGTAAACACACGCATAATTTATCTCGGAAAGAAATGAAGGCGTGCGATCACTGTTTGCGTATTTCAGATGCCGAAGGCTCTCATAAAGTTGAACTCTCGGATAGCTAAACCCTTAAGTATCAAAAGAAAGCTCTTTTCATATTTATAAGCTGACATTATCCCTAGATTTCTGAAATTCAGAGTTCCTAATAATGGATGCTTTAAAGATCAAGCAGTACGTGATTTCAAGAAGACTTTACTTCGAAAAGAAATTGTGAAAGCTAAAACAGAAATGAAAACATCTATGGAGAAGGTGAATAACAGTAGAAATGAATTGAAACAACATATTACATAAAAACTTTTTCCATCACTGATAATACATACAAGAATAGATTTGAAAGAGATAAAATACACTCAAAGAAGCAAATAAAATGACAAACTATATCGATTGCCACAAGAACAAATCGAACAAAAACGACCTTTGTTCAACGTGAATAATACCGTTATTTGTCTAGATATTAGTAAACCTCCACCAGATTACGTAATGGAGACCTTGTCTTTGGCATATATGCCAACTCTCACGCATTGGGCGTGAGTCTCACGCATTTAAAATTGCCATACGCAATTTTTACAGAGTGAAAATCTCACGCAATTTCTCTATTCTTTGAGCACAGAGCGTAAAGCTCACGCAATTTCTCTATTCTAAAGACTCACACACATTTCAGTACCACCATACGCATCTTCCACACGCATCTCACGCATTTTTAATGGAGCGGGGAATTTTCGCGAATTTTCAATGGAAAAAATCGGGGAAAAACCGGGATAAAGCGGAAAAAATCGGTAAACATCGGACAAATCCTGGGATCAGGCGGAAAAAATCGGAAGAATCCCTGAAAAATATCTCAGAAAAAAAGCGTCGAGCAAAAAAAAAAAAAAGTCGTCAGCCATTTTGGTCAGTGAATCGTTCATGTCCGTCAAACGTCCTGGGAAAAATTGATGATCTCACGCAAATGGAATTTAAAAGTTGGCAAGTATGCTTTGGGTCCTAAGAATGCAGTTATTGAAAGATTCTACCAGAATGTTAGCTGAACTGGATGACTTATTGAGATTCTGTAGACAGAAAGAATATTCTGAAGAAATCATAACAGACATTAATGTGAAAACATTAACATACATTAAAAACTGTAAAAAAACAAAGAGCTCCCAGAAATATTCAAATGACACGACGTTATCTGAAAGAAAACGAGCTCCTCGCTATCCCGTTTGATAAAGGGATTGGGATATGTATAATTAAAAAAGAAACTTATAATAATAAACTCCAAAAAATTATTGACCTTTCACAATTCGAAAAAGTAAAGCAGAAACATAAGAATGAGAAACATCCTTTGTTAAAAGAAGAGGAAAGAATCGTCTCCTTCCTTAAAGATCTGAAAGATAGAAAACAAATCAGTGAAGATCTATATGATAAGCTAAAACCTATCGGTAGTCAACCCCCACGGTTATATAGACTTGTTAAAGTACATAAATCAAACACACCATTGAGGCCAGTTCTCTCAATGCCGGGTTTGAGTTACTACAAAATTAGAAAGCAAGTGGCAGATTGGTTATTAGTGGTAAATGAATGTGGAATTAATTCCTCCACAAAACATATATCCGAAAGTTTGAAAAAAACATCAATCTAAACCCAGATGAGGAGTTAGTAAGCTTCGATGTCAGCTCACTATATACAAATGTTCCTGTTCATGAAGCAGTCGTGAAGTGTGCAGATTTACTATACTCGAATGACAATAAAAAGCCATCAGAGCCAACAGAGAAACCTTCATACAACTGACATTGATTTGCAGGCTGTGATGTTTTATTGTTAACTGATGACGGCTACTATAGACAAAAAGATGGGCTAGCCATGAGAGGACCAGCAGCACCATGTCTAGCAAATGGTTGGTGAGCCAATACGATGCACAAATAAAGGGTAACTCAAAGCTATATGCACGATACATAGACGACATTCTTCGAGAGATTAAAATAAATAATGTCGAGGAAAAGCTGAGAGAAATTAATACATACCATGTTAACCTAAAATTTACAATAAAGAGAGGCGTTGATAACAGCTTACCACTCTTTGACATGAAAATATCGCGCAATGATTGCAACGTTACATCTACATGTATTCAAAGGCAAGGGACACAGGACTGATTTTGAATTTCCATGCACTTGCGCCAATCAAGTATAAAAAGTCTGTTGCTTCAGGATTGGTATATCGTATATATAATTCATGTAGCACTTGGAGTAACTTTCATAAGTGTTTAAAAAAAGGGAAACAGCTGTTGGAGAATAACCAGTATCCCAAATCATTCTTTGATCCCATTATCAAAAAAACGCTCGAAAAGATTATTATAGCGGAAAAGGAAAAGGAAAAAGACAAAGAAACAGAGGAGATGGACAAGAAGATGGTATTTATTCAACATAGAGGAAAAATTACCGACAATTTTGATAGCTCTCCCAAAAAGATCAACGCCCTTTGTACAATTATTACCACCCTTAAGAAGTTAAAAACAACACTTCCATCTCTAAAACCATCAGTGGATAAATCTCTCAAAAGCCGAGTAGTATATGAAATCACTTGTTCGCGGTGTTCGTCGCGTTATATCGGGCAAAGAACTCGACATTTACTACAACGCCTCAAAGAGCATAAAAGAAAGAAATACGCCCGTTGGAAGCCACTTTGCGGATTAAAACGTCAGGTTAGAATTAGAGCACGTTAAAATTCTAACAACATCAATAAATTCTATACAGTGTGTCCTGGAAAAAGCGGAACCCAATATTTATGTAACTATATCTTTTGAAATTTATGGCTAAAAATGCGATATTTATACCAGAAAGAAGAAAATTTATGCTCTTTTCAAATATGTAATTCTTAATTTTATATAAAAATTATTTGGACCAGTATTGCAATCGCAAGCATGAGACCTTTCAATTAAATCTATAACGATCAATTAAGAGAAAGTTGAATGGAGATTAATGACCCTGGATAATACAAAAAGTCATTTAATCGCAACTGTAAGCAGAACGCTGCATTAACATTTGCATGACTTTTTTGTTACAAGAATCAATTTATGAATCAAGAAAATTCTAAACAATACACTAAATAAAAACTTGATTTTAGGTACAGTTCACACGACGAATAAAAAATTTGTATTTTTATAAACATTTTCGTGATAAACTTAAAACAGCAACACAAAATAAGCCGCTTGACATAAACAAAAGATTTATAGTTTATTAAAGTTTGAGTTTATTAATTTTTAAGAGGTTAATGACCGCATTGAAAAAAATAAACCTAAATAACTTTTTAAATATTAAACTTCACAAGGTAAACGTTATATTTTTGAAAATGTAAGAAAAAGATCTTTTTTTTACAGCTCAGGACTGAAGTGAAACTCAAATTCACGACATCCCCATAGGAGGGGGAAGTTATGTCCTATGGACTAAAAGGGTATCAACTGTCCTTAAGGGTATGATTTTTTGCCGGTCCGAGTCCCGTTACTTGCGTAAATTCACGAAATTTTGAGTTAAGTCCCTTTAACCCGATTCGCCCCCACTTTTTTTAATAACTTTTCACAGACTAATCTTTAGCCCTGAAATTTTGTGACTTTTTGGGAAATTTACTTGCAAAAGTTTCCATGGAAAAAAATTTGTGAAATAATAAGTCAATATGGCGGCATGATGAAAAGATTGGCAAGTGGTTTCAAAAATGTCAGAATGTTTTTTTTGAAAATTTAGTAAATGTTACTATATTGTATATCAACCGATAGGAAATTAAACGTAGAGCACATATATGTTAATAAGACATGCTGAATATGAGTATTATCCTCAAATAAACACCAAATTGTCCAGACGGTGATTTTAGTGATGTTTTGCAATTATGACGTCATTGTTACGTAACTTGTAATCACGTGACTCAATTTACACGAAATTTTCCATAAATGTTCCTTGAACCATGTTCCATCAGTGTGCTAAGTTTCATTTGAAAATGAGGAACATTAGAAAAGTTATGGAGGGGGGATGGGGGGCCGTAGGCCTGAACCGCCCTTAAACCTAGGCTGAATAGGGTTAAGGGCTGCGATTGGGAAAAATTTTCAAATCAGTCCCTCTAAGGCTTACAAAAACCACCTAAAACTCTGCATCAGGTGGCACATACCTGTAGATTTACGAGGCTAGTACCCACCTTCCCCCTCCACTCCACTCCACTCCACTCTACCAATTCAGCTATCCAGTATATGTAGGAACGTGAAACCGTTCTTTGAGGAGTATGATAATTCAAGTATAGACATCTCTGATGAGTCGATTAAAGACCTTTCTGATATTAATCTCCATAAAAGCGACTGTTTAATATTTCATCATTATCAATTCTCTTTGTTTTGATTTTTTCCAAATTTATTATAGAGATAACATCCCCTTTTTTATGAAATTGATTTTTAATGACTTTTTTTCTTTTATTAAAAATGGCACAAAATATTCAGTTTCAGTCATAAAGGGCTGCAATACTTTTCCAATAAAAACTTCATATTTTTTCTTCCTCATTTTCTTCAAGTTCAATTCTTCTTGTTTCAATTTAAAATTTTTTATGAAATTTTCCTCTCTTTCTCTTTGTGTAATCTTTCCATCGATGCCAAATTTATTGATCTCTCTGAATCATATTTTACTATCAAATGCTTTATTTTTTATAAGCACCACGTTTATAAGCAACACTAGGCTCAAAAAGGCTAATTTTTACGTAACAATTAAGGAACACCTTAAGCCTCAGTTGCAACAAGTTGCTATTTTCACGCAAATATGTAAACTGTGTATATAGCAAAATTAGAGGATAAGTCAAACACTGGACACCATTTGGCGACCCCTCTACAACAACTTTTATGGATCTGCTATGCACAAAAAACAGGCTCTACTGACATTTCATAGAAAGAAACGCCAAGACACGATTTTGATTAAGAAACGTTTAAAAGCAATACTCGAGCCTGAGAACAACTGGATTCTAAGCAATATTCTGAGCCTCGGGCTCAGTTGACAAAAGGCGTTGAAAAGCGTGTATTACGTTAAGGAGAAAGAATGAAAAATTGAAAAAGTCTTGGAAACTGATTTTCTGGTTGATATTAGGCTTTTCTACAGAAAGATGGTCAATAGATGACATTTTTGACAAAAAAATATAAATTCTAACCCTTTCATTACAAAGAAAACGGTCGCCCTGCAAGACATCGCAAAGGGTAGGACAGTTTGTAAACAAACCATGTTTACTCGAAAAAATTAAACGTATTTTCAGAAAAACTTCATTTAAAAGTTTAAAGATGTTTAGTTGTTGAGATATAAGCCTTTAATGACCCCCATCCCCTGCGCATGACTAGTAATGAAAGGGTTAAGATTGATAGAATGATCGGATATTTGACATCAGTAAGTATTTCAACAATTGCACATGTCCAGTAAAAATTCCATATTTTTTTCTTGGTCGTTCTCTTCAAAATTGATTCTTCGTTTTTTCACACAATGAAAATGTTGATGAAATTATTTCTCTTTCTCCCTGAGATCTATCCAACGAACTCTATACCAAAGTTTGTACTAATTATTGTGAAATGTAAAAAATTTACTATTTTTACTGTTTATTTACTTTATTAAATGAACTTAGATCAACTTACAACCAATAACAAAAAGTTCGGTGGAATAATCCAATATTTATTCTCAAAATAAAAATAATCTTTGATAAGCGATATATATAGATACACGTTTTTTTATATAAGAGCAAACGAGCAAACCAAACGTAAGGTTTCAAATGGCAAAAAGTCTAGAACCTGCTGAGAACATTTGAAGGCTTCAAAGGCTATTTGCTTAAGAAAACGATTAAATTGAATGATTCCTACTTGTTGTTTTTTACTATAATAGAAAACAGTTTCAGAACATTTTTTTAGCTTGAAATCTGGAAAAAAATTAAGAACATACGAAGGCTTTCTTTGGAGAAAAATCGTGTATACCAAGGCCGAGTTTTTACGATACGCGTAATAGAAAGCGCCCACGATAGAGTGTCTTTTTCATTTTTTCGCATATTTCGCATATTTTTAGCTTGAAATCTGGAAAAAAATTAAGAACATACGAAGGCTTTCTTTGGAGAAAAATCGTGTATACCAAGGCCGAGTTTTTACGATACGCGTAATAGAAAGCGCCCACGATAGAGTGTCTTTTTCATTTTTTCGGGATTTTCATTGCCTTTTAATAAACGTTAGAGTTCAATTTTAACACAGCCCGCCTCTTTTCCATGCCGATTTCTATGGCAATACACCATCGTTTAACTGCCTTTGAAAAAGTTAAAGATAAGAGTTTTAGCAAAATATAATTTGTTGTCATAGAAATCGGCATAAAAACGAGGCAGAGTTTTGGGAATCGTTTATTAAAAAGCAATAAAAATCCTTTGTTGGCAGATCTTATTTTTTCATTTCGGTTTTCATGTGAACCCCGCTTTAGGTTTAATTTCCTTTTTCTTAAACTGAATTCGAGTAAGAATACAACATTAACTTAGCGCAATTGACCTCATGTCAAAATTAACATAGAAGTGGGCAAAAATTCTCTTGCTACTGTCCTCTTTCTCATGCGGTAATTTTTGTCCGCAACTTAGAGGTGTCCACTTGTTAGAGAGTAAAATAAGAGGTTGACGTTGGTGAAATGCAATCTGTCCTATAATTAGAAGTGTCTGCTTTTGGGAGTGTCTGTTAATTAAGGAGAAGACTGTACACCATCCGGGAAAGATATTTTATTAATGGAACTTTTCGCCACATCATATGCAAAATGTTTTTTGCAAACGTGAAATTTTTTTTATTAGAATTGGAATTTCTCTTTGTAAGCCTCGTTTTCATGCCATTTTTAACGTCATTCTAAACAGAAGAGTCCTATAGTTGAATTGTAATAACCAAGAAGGTGTCGATTATGACGCTTTTAAAGAAACGGCAAATAAACGAAGCTAGCAAGAGGTCTTCGGGAAACGGGCATTTGAGGGACCTCTTTTGCTTGAGGTTAAAGTTAAAATTTGTAATATTGCTTGTGTACACTTAGATCACGAAGTTTTCTGTGTAAATTCTCTATTTAAAACTTTAAAAACTCACAATATCAGATTATTATTATTATAATTATTATTAATTTATTTGGTAAAGAAGGTCAAGAAATATACAATTAAAAAAAGCCATTGAAATCATTGATGTGGACCTACTGTAAAAAGGTGCATAAAATGATAAAATCTTAATAAATAAATTTAAAATGTTTGAAATGTTAAAAAAACAAAAACTTTCAGGATATAAAAGTTGATACCTACCAGTAATTCGAATAAGGAATTAACCACGAGATTGAATTTAGAAAGTTTGCAGTAGGAATTTGAGACTAAGAAGGCGTTAAACAAACATTAAGGAATGAAGTAAGGCTTAAAATTTATGTTCCAAGAAAAAGAAGGTGTAAAAACTGTAAAAGAAAGGTTAAAATATAAACGTAATAAAATTTAGCCTAGATAAAACATAATATACTTTTAGGTAAAAAAATGCTCTGACGAAGAGTAACAGGATAGCAAAACTTGAAAATGAATTTGCAGATTTGGCAGTAGAAATTGACAATACAAGGAGTAAAACTAGCAGTAAAATGGAAGCAAATATGGACAAATTTGAACAATTTAGCTTAGAATTAAATACCTGGACAGGTCAAGGCAATGACTAACACGACTCAGGACCACGTAGCTAGTATAAATTTGGACCGCATATACCAAAAGGCTGTACCAAACATTTAGACTGTAAAATTTTTCGAATCATTCAGACTAAATCAATAATAAATAAAATCTCGATAATTTAGAGCTTTATAAATAGAGCTATTTTCAAAGGTTATCTTGTTAAGATCATTTGATTTATATAATATATTATAAATGTGTTGGTGTTATAAAATTCTTGTAGAAAAAAGGAGAACTTCAGAGTCACGATGGTGTTGAGTGAAAAAAAAACCTCTCAAAGTTTTCTTGTGGTTTAATATTCAAATTATACTTTTGTATCGGGTGAGTAAATAAACATTAGCTGAAATTTATCTACTTTTTTAACATAACAGGGTTTATACAGCCGTTGGAAAAAATTTTCCCCTGACTTTTGTGCTTAAAGTAAATTTTTTCCCCTGATTATTTTCAGAACAAACATAGTTTTACCCCTGACTTCTGAAGTGAATATAGTATTTTACCCCTGACTTTTAGGAGACCTATACACGTATAACCATATGAAACCAATCAATGCTTTTTACTAAGAACTTAAGAAACAGTGATTCAGAAAATAAAGATCTGCAGGATCAATACTTGTAATATGATAATACAAGACAAAAGTGTGTTATATAAATAAGAATTCCGTGATGCCCCCTGACTATCCATGAAAAACTTTGAATTTCCCTGATCACTTTAAAATTCCCTGACTTTCCCTGACTTACCCTGTTTTTTTTTGGCCAAAAACCCTTTTGCCCCTGATTTCCCCTGACCGTATAAACCCTGCATAAGAAGCGTTCAGTTTTGCATATGGGACCATTTAGATAGTACGTACGCACTAAGGGGGGAGGGGGTTCCTTCAAAAGCGTACAATTGCGTACAATATTCCACTGCATGAATTATCAATTTTTCTATGTTCTTGATCCTCTTTTATACTAACAATACCTCTGATTTCCAATGATAATATATATAATAACAATAATAATAGGTATAATTTCTTGACGTTTTTAACCGTTTCTATTTTTTCGAAGGGGGGGGGGGGATCCCAAGAAAAGTACATACTAATAAGGGGGTCAGTTGTAATGCGTACAAGGGGGAGGGGGATTCTAATTTTGGCTATTTTGTGCGTACGTACTATGTGAATGGTCCCTATGAAAAATATGAAAATGTTTATATGAAACTGGCATGAAAGAAAAAAATTATTCGGCAGAGAAATGGAGAAAAAAAGACCAAATGATGACAGTTCATTCGCAAATAAAATGAGTTGCAGAAATATGTCTATAGTTGATAAACCTTCAATTGAAGTCAGTCTGTTGTTAAAAGTTGTATAATAAGAAGGAAAATTGATCATCGCGAATTTGCAAAAACAAATTCATCGTGAAATCCCAAAATCATATCGGGATTTGTGATTTGTGCACGCCTAATTCGAGGCCTGAATATCAATATTTGTCAGTACGCACTTTTCAAGCCAATTAGCCTACTAAAGGCAACTAGAATAGTTCCATTGCAGTGAGGCTATTGCATCGATGATCGCTTGTGATATTCCGCAACCTTCAACTCAAAACTTCTTACAATTTAGGGTACATAGTGGATAGATTTAGGTTTAGGGTTTAGGGATAGGTATAGGTTTAGGGACAGTTTAGGTTTAGGAACAGATTTAGGATTAGGGATAGGTTTAGGCTTTAGGGTAGGGATAGGTTTAGGCTTTAGGGTAGGGATAGGTTTAAGGTTAGGGATTGGGATTAGGGTTAGGGATGACGTCCATACCCAAGTTGCAAAAGATAACAGGAAATGACCATTATATTTTAGACCCACCCACATCATAACAGACAAAGCTTTTGCATAAAATTTTGACAAAAATTATTTTGTCTATAACCAAGCAGTCATCCGTGCTGTATACCATTCTCCTAATTGTTTTCTTCCTCATTTGCTGAATTTCCAAGATAAATAGAAGATAATCTAATTCTGTAAAAACATAGAGAGACTATACCCTAATCGATTGAGTGCTATGTTTTTAAAGCATCATGTTTATTTACATCAACTTTTCACTAGTGTGGCAATTTACTCGGGCCCATGGCCTTTAGATAAAATAACCGCAATGCCAAAAACAGCTCTGCAGACAAAGCACATGTAAAAGCACTCAGCCATGTCTACCGTTTCCAGTCAAAAACATATATTGTCACTTATAATGGATGATGGTGGTGGTGGTGCGCCGATGCAAGAAGGAAGGTAGATTTATTGTTTTTTATCACACTTTAACATGTTATATATATGAAAAGGTCATCTTTCATTTATAAATCTTTGAAAAGTGCCAATTTTCCACAAAATAACTCCTAGATGTAAACCCCACTAGCCCCAAACAATCTTTTCCCGTTATCTGTGGCAAATTCAGCCCTGTTAATCCAGCTGTAATTAGGACGGCAAATATCACTAAATCAGGTCGGTTTTGCCAAAACTAGGTCGGTTTTAAGGTCGACAATGCCAACTGCTGACCTGGATTAACAGGGCTGCAAATTGGGTATGGACGTCACCCCTTACAGTTGAGGAAAATTATCAATTTTTATCCACGTTTAACTTAAACGTAATGCTTGAAATAAACAAAAGAAATTGTAAAAAAGACAAAAGAAAAAAGCTTCTTGCCCATAAAATTTTTGAAATGTTTCACTTTATACAAGGAACATTATCTGAAAATTTTATAATTTCCCACCGTGCATTTCTTGATAAAATCTATATTTTTTCTTTCTAACATCTGCGAAGTATCACATGTTTAACCACAAAAAGAAAGTAATAATTCACACTTCAGATGCTGACGTTATGAAACATTAGATCAGGCATGGCTACACATGTTTAATGAAAAGTGTTAAGTGGAAATTTATTTTCACCGTAAGTGAGAGCAGGGCTGTGTGCTGTTCAATTCACATGCCATTTTGGCTTAGTATGAAACTGAATGGAGTAATATCTGGACATTGTGTTTACAATAACTTAATGTTTTGATTGTTGGATCTTTCTCGTGTTGGATAGCGGACAGTTTGTTTACAATTTTTTCTGATATTTTTTTGGATGATTTTCCTACCTTAATTTTAGGGTTAGGGATAGGGTAAAAGACTAGGGTTAGGGATAGGTTTAGGTTTGGGGTTATCAAGCCCGTAGCTATGGAATGGCATGGGGGGGGCCCCCCCCCCTGACAATTTTTTTTTAGGAGCAATGCCCCCCATGCCAAAAATCTGTATCTGTATATTTTGTATCTTTTATCAACTAAAATACTTTAGCTTCGTTCAAAAGAGCTAAAATGGTGCGTTCTCCAGCTATCTAAGGCACCCACAAATCCAAATTTTCTCTCCGTCACAATTTAAGCAGAAAGAACAAGAACAATAATGTCGTTTGGCAAAAATTTCGTTTTTCAGCAATCCTTGGCATAACGAAAAATTGAGAAATTCTATCTGTCACACCAACGAAAAAGAAATTTTTCATGCAGGTCAATTTCTATTAGTTGATCAAAAACAATGCATTTTCTGGCAATCTAGGAGGTTTAAATTTTCTTGCCCCTCAGGGCCAACCAATGGTGGCCCTTTGGGTGACTCTATCTTCGAATGCCCCTCCTGGGAAAACTTTCTGGCTACGGGCCTGGGGGTTATGGATAGCAGTAATGCCAACTCTCACATATTATCTTCCATACGCATCTGAAGCATTTGGCTGCTTTTTATTGGAGCGAGGAATTTCCCAAATTTTTATTGAAAAAAAAAACGGAAAAGGCAATTTTTGTGGGAAAAAAATCAGGTTTAGGGTTAGGGATAGGTTTAGGGTTATATAGGTTAAAATAGGCTAAGTTGGCTGAGTAGGCTAAGTTGGCTGAGTAGGCAGCAGGCTAAGTAAGCTAAGTTCGCTGAGTAGGCTTAGTTGGCCAAGTAGGCTAAGTAGGTGAACTTGGCAAAGTTGATTCATGTGAACTTTCTCTCTCATGCTTTTGATCAACTACGCATCATGAATGAATATTAGCCTGAATGCAACGTAAATTCAAGAAAAAATTGAAATAAAGGCTAATCTAGATACGTCGTCAACATGGTTGAAAACTTCAATCGCTGTGACAAACACATCGCGCAACAAATTTTTTTCAACATGGTGGATGCCTCTTTTACAATCATTTTACAAATGATTTCAATGGTGAAGATTTTGTAAATGAACCCAGGAGGACCAGCAGTACGGCACAAAACATTAGTGCGAATCGGGATATGTTTCCTGATCGGGTTACAAAATGTTGCCTGATCAGGGTACATGTCTCCCAAACGGAGTACAAAAAGTTTGCTCTTTTACTGGAACTGGAAAAAGCAAAAGCCGGGCATGAGTGGCTTATTAATTTCCTTTGCTTTGCTTTCACAAATAGATTCCTGGCGGAACTACCAATCAAACTAAAAAGTTTACCGCACAGATTTTCCTCAAAATTTAAACAAAGCTTTACTTGTTCAAGCCAGACATACAAAATCAAAACATATGCACATGTTGACAAAAAAATTGAGTATTAAAGAATTCATTGGCATCATCCTTTATATGAAAAGGAGCCAAAAGTTTTAGGGCTGTATGTGACCAAGAATGTGTTCCCTTATCGAGCCTTAAAATTGGCGTGGATTTACCGTGTTCCTGATCAGGAGGCATATTAGGAGAAGGATGTAACCAGATCCGGAAAATATACCCTGATCCTTACTAATGTCACCTGTGTTCCGTTGAAAGTTGGCTAATTGCTGAATGTTGACCAAAAATTAACGCTTGCCTAAAGTTAACTGGCTTGCCTAAAGTTGACTGGCTTGACTAAAGCTCACTACAATTTGTATTTCAAACAGGTATTATGGAAATAAAATAATTCCAGAAATGTCAGCGTATAAATTATCTCTCAAATTAAAATATCTACATATTTTAACATGTGAGCAATTCAGTTATAGTTTAGACAAGTTAAAAATTGATATCAATTTTAGGCAAATAAAAAGGCTGCCAAAAGTCTGACCACTTTAAACAACTGTACCTCGAAGCCAACATGAACAACACCATAACTTTCGATTTCGTTTTCTCGTTCTCATTTTCTCTCATTACCTAAAGCTGGCTAATTTGCCGAATTTTGACTTGGAAACTGGGTACGAACAACGGTAGTCATCATTTGGCAAGAGTCAACAGTCGGCGGAACAACCCGATCGGGGTTGTGTGCCGTACTGACCAGATGGCGATGGTGCACTACTCAATAAATTTCATCTTATTTATCTCAAGTGCAAGATTGCCATGCATACTCTGCAATCTGGAAGTTGGCCGAGTAGGCTGGCAAAATCTTTAAATTGAAATAAAAAAGGTATTTATTCAGGTATTCTATAGATGGATTTCAGCATGTTTTGGTGTGCCTTGTTTATCTTCTAAAGTTTCTTGTGAAAAAAAGAATGATCAAGACAAATCTGGGGGGAAAAAGTGGGGGCAATTTGTCTCTATGACTCAACATTTTAAAGGAGTTTGTTTAAGGCAAGCAATGCCTACAAAAACATATGACATTACATGAAATCCGTCTATAATAATCTTTCTATATTTTTAAAAGACAAATCCAACATTTCTTACCAAGTTTTGGTACAGGTTGTGTATCCCAGAATTCATATTTCTTTGACTTTTGGTCATCCTCAGTCATCATCATCATCTGCTGAAATGCTTTTTGAATATCAATTTTTGACTTGGTCTGTGAACCAGCAGCAGAAGCATCTTCTCCATCTATTTCATCTTTCTCCTCATCGCCATCGCCATCGTCCTTTTTCTTTTTCTTTTTCTTCTTTTTTTTCTTACTGGAGACATCAGCGTCTGCACCTTCGACCTGAGTCTCTTGATCAATGGGATCTTTCACGTCTTTTCCATTTTCTTCAACAACACTGGAGATAGAATCCTCATGATTGTTTGAGGATTTTTCTGTGTCTGGTACAGCGTTGCTACCTTCAATGTCCGCCATTTTTCGTCTTCACTTCTGAGGTGCGATGCAAGATGTTTATTTCAACAAAGCCCGTTTTACATTATGCATTCGATCTCCGTAAAAATTTACCTTGCTGTCAATAAAAAAACGGACATGGCTGGCTTTTACAATAAAAACAGGGCCTTACAATCCAACCTACTTTCGTTTTCGTCAACGGTAAAGGAAAATGTCGATAGTGAAACCAGTTGACTTAAATTCAACAAGTTAGGTTTTTTCTCGAAAACTTTAACGTTAACTTGAAAAAGGACAGAGCGAGCGAGAGTGCAATGGACAGTGCAAGAAACTGACTGAGTTGAGAGTTGAGACTGAGTGAGACTGAAGACCTGACAAAGACTGAAGACTAATGGATGGTTTGGATTTATTTGGTTTAGAAATTTCTCCTGTCTCGATAATGGGACAAAACCCTTTAATTCAAAGCTTTCTTGACATCAAATGTTTATGATTTCTTTCCAGACTCTACTAATCGAACCTAAATTTAATCAAAGCTAATCTAATTAATGATAATCAGTAGGGGCCACTTTATTTATATCACCCGATTGGGTGCATGAAGCTCAACTTTCTATATTTGGCATAGTTACATATAAAACTAGTTTAGTAAATTTCAAAATACCATGATAACTTTTGAACCGTAAGCGTACCGTAGATGGGGGCGACTTTGAATTCGGTGGGGTCACTTTGAACAGCCACAACAAACAACATTTTCTGGTCTGC
>JAUBWS010056101.1:0-12501 GCA_032270445.1 Darlingtonia californica
ATTATTATTTTTTTGATTTAGCCACATTCTGGGTCGGTCGGGCCTGTAGAACAACAAATTAATTTTGTTTCGCCTAAGAAGAGACTTTTGTACTTTTTATTTAACATTTCAAACCACAATAACTGCCGATTGACACGAGTGTCATTCTATACTCGGTAATGGTGTCTTCTCTTATCAATTTATTGAGGGGTATATCGCGTTTATCGAATGCTTCCCTTTTCTATATCCCTGCAAAGTTTACGTAATTATGCACATAATTAGTTAAATTCAAAAGATAACGATGGTGCGCTACCCATTAATGAAAACAAAAGGTTTTTCACCAAATTTATAGCTCCCTTGGGAGGTTAAACGGTAATGAGGAACAGCTATGTTTTGAATAGGATGTCACTCCATGTATATTTATCTCCATGATGACATCGAGCATTCACATGACAGTGTAGTACTAAACACACTGAAGAGGTTATAATGATAGCCTGGCTAATCTGTGCTAAGTTTTCGATCCCTCCCTTATCATTCAACAATCAAGGCCTGGTCAACGTCCATTCAGTGAAATAATTTTTAATAATTTGTTTTAGCGTCAAGTTTGCCTGAATCAATCTTAATTTTTGGAGACATCTTCAACCCTAAAATCTAAATTATGCCATCAACGTGCACACCACAACAATACTCATGGCTGCGATTTCAAACCTTTTGGGTCTCAGAACAGTCTTTAAAAGGTAAAGGGAAATATTCCCGCCTTACATTACACTAGTACACCAAATTTTCCTAAATATGCGCGAACCGATATCAATAAAAGTGTATTTGAACAAATAGACGTAAGCCTTACCTGAATCATCGGTATCTGCGTTGAGAGTATTGGTCGATTCTTCAGCCTTCAATTTCTTCTTGCGACCGTAATCACAAACTAAGTGTAAATACTCCAACTCATTCTTGATCAGTGCTTTCAACGTCTTTCGCAATTTCAATTTCTCTAAAGTACACTTGGAGGGTAACGTTTTCAACGCTTCGATGAGTAGTTGCATGATACATCTAAACTTTAAATTCAACGCCGCAATATCAAAGAAAGCTTGATCATTATCTTTCTTTGGCTCCAGTTCCAACGCTTTTTCAACGGCACCGGATACCGTTTCCAGTTGTTCCAACGTCTCTTCCTTTTCTTCTTCGTCTTCGCTTTCATCTTCGTCGTCATCACTCAAAGAAATTCCGATCTTATACCCGCCGTCCAGGTCTGAGAACTGGTTGGTGTTCATACTAGAATTATCCGAACCCCATGCCAAACCGAATCCACCATCATCCGCGAATGTGTTATCATTTCCGTATCCGTTAGTAAGTGTAGCGTTTGATGACCGGCTGACAAGATCACCGGAAAACGTCCCCGTTACTATCATGTTTTCATTTAAGTTCATATCCGGTACTGGTGTATCTGGCGACTCCAGACACTGTTTTTCTTCATCTTCATCGGAAGGCAACATGGCTAGCACTTCAAGAGCAATGTCCGGCAAACCAGAATTCAAGTGTATACAAGCAGTATGGAAGCACAAACTCCTTTGCAGCTGTTTCGTGACTAGCGCCGGCGTCTGTTTGAAGTAGCTGACCTGACTCGAGAAGGACGGATGTGATGACATTGTACCGACAGGAGCCGTCAGCTGACCCCTGTGCTGTGATAAGTGTCGTCTTCTCAGTATCGGGTGGTTTCGGAGGTAGTTGTAGAAATTGAAGATGGATGGGTAATCGAAGTGCTCTTCGGCTTTCTTCTTTAGATTCTCTTGGAAGGAGACAAGGAAAACATCCACAGATTCGTGATAGTCCTTCATCAACCAGTGAGCCATGCTGTGTTTGAATGGGTCTATGAAATAACAAACGAAGAAATAGCTTATGGGAAGAAAAAACTTAAAGGTAGAGAAGGCGAAGAAGAAGATTAAGCGATAAGGAATTCCATGAATTCGGCTTGGCACAGTTTTTAAAACAAATACCAAGCCGCGTGGTATAGCTCAGATAGCCGTACCACACAGATGAGTAAGCCATGCCGCACGCCTCGGCATGGCAAAGCTTTTACCTTCATCCGGCTTTTCTCCATCGTATCCGAGGACATAGATCTACAATATCTTTTTGTGTTTCCGCATTGTCTGACAAAAGTGAAAAATATTGCACAACGAATAAGTTGCTTGCTAAAAAATCAAATTTCGTCACACTTTTGTTGCGAAAAATTTACGCCGATAGTCAATTTGTTCGACACTTTTATCCTGTTAGGCATTTGCTTTTCAATCGTTTACAGTTTGAGACTGACGTACTTACCTTCATCCGGCTTTTCTTCTTCGTACCCAAGGACAAAGATCTGCAATATCTTATTGTGTGTTTCCATACTATTATCGAACAACCGAGCAATCACCAAAGCCAACTGGATGTCATTCAGTCTGGTCACACACACCTTGAAATACAACCATAAAAATACACAGATCGGTGACAGAGTGGTTAAGACACTGAAATTAAGATTCCAAAGAATCCCAGTTTAATGCCTCAATACTAGGTGTTAATTATTTTTTCGAAGGTACAGGTAAGCGAAAAAGCAAATTTCTTAAAGAAAACATTGTTTTATTTAAAGTTAGAGCTTGTATTTTGTTTTTTCAAATGATTACGCAACTGAAAAAGTCTTATTGTTATATTTTCCCTAAGTAAAAATCTCGATTCAAAATCGGTAATGATTCGTGAATCGCGATCCGTTAATGGGACGCTAAAGGGCCACTGTACAGAAAATGTTGTTTATGTAACAAATTCCAATCGGACTGGTACCCTTTAGATAGACATCTTGGAGCGCCGTGATCCATGCACCAGGGAACGGCGCGCCTACCTGTGATGAAATTATCAGGTCTCATATTATGGTAATCGGCCCTGTATCTGAGTATATCTACGGGAGTGTTGAACAAACTGTAATTTCATAAATAATTTCATGTACTTGTATAGCATCCCATACAGCATTGCCCAGCAAAAAGAAAGCGGCAGCATGTTCGAAGCGTTGTTTTCCAAGCAATGCATAGGCGTTCTTCAAAGCCGCCTTCCTCCATCTCTCTTGTTCAAAATCATTACCGAAGAATGTCGACATCTTGGTGTCTCTCAAAGATCTAAATCATAGAAGGTGAACTCTAAATAGTTATCGTTTTTTTGGGTGCTGAATCTAGCCTGAAGATGTATCAAATGGACAATCCCTACAAGCCATAAAATTACGAAGGTCAATTTTTCTGAATGCACTTTCAAACTATCGACACTTAAGCAAGAGGAAAACTTTCATCCGATATCGGTCATTTATTTAGAAGATGATACGCACCTATTGCAGAAGAAAGTACCGGCAGCCGACCTTAGACACTGATCGATTATGCTGTTGAAAGTTGCTTGGCATGCTAATTTCCAGAACGGCTGCGCAACGTTTTAAATCGAAGATTTTGATTTGCTTAACCTCGCTAATGTGACTCATTTTAGAACTTCTGAGATTCATGTTTTTTGAAAATCATCAGCGAAAACATTATTGGGAGGGGGAGAAAAATATCCATATTTCGCTCCAACGCTTCAACTACCTATAGTGGATATTGCTACACAAGCGTGTCTCTACGCAATAAGTTAGTCTAGAAGGGTAAAAAAACAGCGTCAAATTGCTACCTGTACAATGCACAGATTAACGATTTTTTCTTCATGGCGAGGTAAAAGATGGCACAATCTAAAGGATCTTTCTTCATCTGGAAATGTGTTTTTGCTACCTACGAATCAGAAAAATAAATTTGATATATGATGAGATAACAACTTGTTAAGGAATACCAAGCTGGAGGAAGACATTAAAAATTGAAATCATTATCAAACGTGATTTTCCTTTACAGAAGTAAAGTACTGACTACTACTTAGCCAGTAGCGGCCGAGTGGTAAAAACGCCGCCCTTAGAATCACAAGGTTCCGGTTCAAGCCGAGGTCATTTCCCTTGTAGCACTGACGCCAACCTGAGTTAGATTGAAATTTGTTATAGCATGGTACAGGCTTTGCAATTCAACTTTTTTACGTTGGCGAAATTTATTTTCATAGCAGTCCATTTTTTCTAAATTTCGCTACTTTCTATAAAAAGCTTTGGTCTTTTTTCTTTTACACAGTTTTTAAGTCAAAATAATTTATGACGTAAATAAATATAAATGAAGAGAGAGAAAACTGTTTAACAACTGTTTAAAGAAAATTCTTTAGAATAGCAAAAACACAGTAACGTCGGCAAAAATGTCGGCATTAGCAGAAAGCAAACGTGAGTTGCAAGCCTGATGGTACAACAGTTCAGTACTTTATCGAGGGTTTCTGATGTAAATACCAATCTTACAAATCTATCTAATATAAAAAAATATCTTACCTTTTCAATGGTTCTGCGAAGCACATCATTGCTCCTAATCCACCAACCGGCACCATGTGCACGGAGCGCCGGCCAAGATGGTTCGTTCCGCTTCATTCCGGGTAACATTGCTAACAATTCTTCAGTACAATCGGAATGAAACGCCCAACAAAATTCCGACGACGGCATACCCTAAAAACATTAACAAGTACTGTATTACTTAAAACTTCCCGTGTTTACAAGTTAAGGCCTAGAAGATGACAGATACTTTTTAATATAAAACAGGTCGAATAAAGACCAGAACTCAATGTATGTGTTATTCTTCAAAAAGATTATTCATGGTTCATTTCGGATAATTTGCCCCAACAACCGAGAACTGTCTAAAGTAAATTCCCCATAACATGGTCAACAGTGTAGAATACGACAGTATAGTTGCTGAAAAGCTTCTGAAAAGGATCATGAGAACTTTGAAATAACTTTTAGTCTTCACCCACCTGCTCCTCTAATGCAGCTTTTTGTTTGGGCGACAAGGATTTCAATATTGCGGTATGATGACGTAACAGGATCAAGAAACGTAATCCACACTCATCAACAGCATCACTTGCAAAATCTCCAACACCGGTTGCACCTGTCGTTGCGTAACCACCACCCCCACCTCCACCGCTCATATAGCTTGCTTCTAAAGGTTAAAAAATGGTAAAATCAAAATAAGTCAAGAAAAGTTCTAAATTTTTTGAGTCTACATTAAGCTGGCCAAAAAAAGTAATTGTTGCAACCCGAGTAGTCAGGCAAGCTCTCCACTAAGCGTGATTTTTGCGTAGCTAACGTAAGAAGCATGGTGAGCGGAGGACTTTCCTAGCTATCACCCGACCGACCTCGAAACCTAGCGACTCTAAAAATTTCCATATCCTAGAAAAAGTGCTTGTTCAGTTCCTTTTAGCATGAATAGCCTAAAATTGATGCCAACCTGGGAAAAACTGTTTGTCGGGTGATATCAAACCATATGAACGGACTTAAAATTTAATTATTCATGCTTTGTTAGTAAGACTTCAAGTTGACAAACCTACCTGATATTACTGATCGGTATTTTCGACTTTCATCCTCAACAGCGCCTTCAATGTTGACATCTTTACTTGAAGCAATCGTATCCGACAATGCTAGTAATGACATTTGTTCCTGACTGGATAGACCACGGAGATGTCGTTTAGACAGATGTTCTGTTAATAATCCTGCTTGGTTCTGGCTGTAGAAGACAGCACTTTCCTTGGGAGGAACGTCGTTCTCTTCGATGGAATCTAGAACGAGGATAGAAAATTAACTGAGAACAAATACGAAGACCCTAGTCCAGAATCTCATGAGTAAAGCTTCCGTTCTACCTAACCCTAGGATATTGTGTGAAACGCTCGGCTTTTTTTGTTCTATCACGATTTCTGACCGTAATTAATTTATTTAAAGCACCTTCGTATATTTGCGCAAAATTACCTTGGTTGCTGACATCAGCACTATTATCTCTGTCGGCATTCAATAGTTCTGTTAGTGTGAGAGGTGGGATGATATCAATATCCGCATCTGAAAAATATAGATATAGATAAACTTTTTTGATTTTTGTCCATTTTGATTGAGTTTTCTCTTCCATTTCGTTACTTCTGCAAAAGTTTCTTCCCGGGAATTATCCTAAATTCGTTCAGGCGTGAAAGTTTATTACCGCGAAATAATCAAAATTTGCATCACGGTCAACTTTACCTGTTTGTTTGTCATCATGTTCAGCAATCGAGAATTCTTTGTAGTTAACTGAATACTCCGATAAATTGCTAAATGTTTTTGTCAATGTTCTAGCTCTATTTCTTCCAGCCAAATGTATATTGTCAGCGTCTTCTTGGCTTGCTTCTACGTCTACTGCGTCAGCAGCTTTTGTGCCAGCCACACATCGCACCTAAATAACACAAGGCAAAGAAATACAACTTAAATAGGCCAAGTAAATGCAGTTAACCTGTTTGCAGTAGTTTTCTTTTGCTTAAGTCTGGCCTTCTCAGGAGGAGCGAGGATCACGCTCGGACAAAAATAAGCAATTGACTTACACGTCTCTATATTTAATACTTTTCAAGCTCAGTAAAATAAAAAATGTTGTTGCTTAAAAAATTGTTCGTAATGGCGTTTACACAACTCAAATAAAGTAAAAGTGACAGCTTTTTAAATTCTTTGTTTCCATTAAACTTAAATATCACCTTAAATCGATTTACAAACAACACACATGCATATACAACAAGGCAATTGATACTAGAAAAAACTTCAGCGTAAGTCGCGCTCCTGTAGCGAGGAGCGCGATCTACCGCACTCGCGCTGTTTTACAAAATGAAAAGACGGTAAGTCTGTTAACCAAACAAATCCTCTCATTTTCGATATCACCCAAATTTTTTGGTCTTAGACTTTACCAGTGATGAAATTGGCTGCCAGTGTGTAACTGATCCTTAATAACTGTTCCTTAAGAGTTAATATCTCTAGGAATATTCCTAAAAGGCTGTATACCTCTCTCTAAGAAAAAACTTAAACCTTAAAACCTAGTATTTCCACACATGGGGTGAGAGAAACCATTGCAAAAACGAATTATATTCCTAGTAGAGAGAGGGAATGAGTTAAATCGAGTTCACGATTGATGCACAATATTTAGGAGGCTTTATCTACTTATCATATAGATTTCACCTGCAAACCAGCGAATTATCATCCACAATAAATGTTTTCAATAAACAGTTACTTACCAGGTGTCTAAGAATGGCTCTGATTCTTCTCATTTTGCCAAGATTCAAGAGTTGGACCAGATAATCTGGATGGTACTGAGGTAGACACGTCATTTTCTCACAAGCCACTGTGAACGAGTTTGTTGTTAAGATCACACCTTGCTCTCTCTTAAATAAAAATTGAGTGAAATGTTGATTATCATTTTTGTTACTGTTGTTAAACTTAATTAGTAGCTAGGCTTTAAAATTGAGGTTAAAATTATGTTACTGCTTTTTTGGCGAAAGACTGAAACAAATCTTGGGAGATAGATATACAATATACATAGGATGTACCTTGTCACTGTTGGCACACATGGTATTTTGGGAAATCCAGAACAATGTACATGGAGGAGTTTGACTATCTTTAGTATACCACGGGAGTAAATACGGTGACGTGATTAGTTAAAAACTAGCCATATAATTTTTATCTGGGGCAGTTCAGTTATGATATTAGGCGAGTTAGCATTGCAAAGTCTTCTTTTTTGATGTCATTGATTGATTTTATGGTAGGATACAAAAATAATGCAATGTAGCATAATAAAACAGTTATTTGAACTCAGTCTCACCCACAAAATATTTGACTTAAAAAAAGCGATATTGAACTCATCCAATATCACGTTTTCCGCGCAGTATTTTTCATAGTGCGTTCGACCTCGTCCAAAAACTGCTTAATAATTACCGAAATGATGTTTTTATGATGCCTTTTTACATGCACAGAGGATTCTAGAGAATTCCAAAGAGAAACTATAATAAAGTTATCAGAGAAAAACGCTGTCGAAAAACCGATGGTTTCCCAGGTTTTCCTCATTCAAGAAATTTCAATGACTATTTTATTTTAATAAAATATTCTGGGACATAGGTTCCAGGAATTTTAATGGCCAGGATTTCCAGAACATGTGGCAACCCGGTAAAAAGCCAAAGAACACGTAGATTTTACAGAATCTTGCTAGATAAACGATAGAAAACCAAATAACTCACATTACTCATCATTGAAGCCAAATGACTTCTTCGTTTAAACATAACCTCGATGTTATCTTCCCATTGTGAATAAACTTGAATTTCATTTTCAACACCAACCATAAAAAACCCACCACCAGTCCACGCAATGGTTGACAGTGAAAACAAATCATTCAAGTCATTGCAAACTTTGACTTCTTTGAGGACATTCCAGCTAAAGACGTGTTTTGTTCCTTTGGAACTGCCAAAGACAGGAGTACGATTCCTGCAAAAGATGTAAACCTGATTGTTGACAGCTGCTGCTAGCATGTATTGTCCATTTTCCAGTGATAACCACGACAATTCAACAACACTATCAGTAGAGGTATCTACATTCTCACAAAACAGTCCATGGTAGTCACTAGCCCAGTATTCCTCTCCAGATGTTTCATTTTCTTTGATAAACAAATAATAATTTCGATTGCCATTTTCATTTTTCTTCCTTGAAACAAATGCAAACCTACTAGAGCTAGCACATGAAAGACAAACAATTTCTTCATCCCAGGATAGAAGAGCATGCATTCTTTCATGTTCATTTATGGTAAATTGTTCATTATCAAGCCGTTTTAGCTCCCAAAAGCCAACAGCATTCGAATTGACACCACTGAAGTGGAAATTGACTGGTAACGATGAATCCACCTCTGTGGAACTATGTAGAACAGCAGCTGAAGTAAAATGTGAGAAAGTAGCCCCGTCTTCGCTAATGTTTTCATCGTAAATAAGTTCTTGAATGACACAGTGGTTAACAACAAATGATCCAGCATTCGGTTGATCAGGTGTCATTGGAGAAATCTCGCCATTGACAGAAGAGGGACTAAGTGGCGATTGAAACTTCTCCGTAAATGAAACTTTCATTTTCCAAACAGCAACTTTTTGACCAAAACCATTGTTGTATACAGCAACAATGACAAATTCAGGACTATCAACTGTCCCATTCTTGTTAATGTCAGTCTTTGTGTTATTAGATGTTATTGCTTGATTGCAAAACACGTGAAGAAATTGGATATTGTTCATATTTGCTGACCCTTCAAGATCACAAACATGCATAATGCACGCTGAATGAGACCCTGATTGTTCACTTTCAATCAAGTCTGATACACTTTGCATGTAATGCGGCAATGTTGAAGAGAATTTCAGCATACCTAAGTTCGAAAGTAAACTTTTTGCATCCAGTAAAATTTGATAAAGGTGTAGCCCCATGTCTGAGGCAGCCACAAAACACGTTGATGCAACATTAGGTAGTAGGTCAACTCCATCATTAGTAATGGTTAATAGTGGAAAATGAAACAACTCAGGAATCCAGCTAACATGCAAAAATTTATATGGATCTGAAGATGAGATACGTGCCATTTCAGTAACACCTTTGAACTCTGAGAGTGGACTGACATGACTGGTATGCCATAAAATCAACTCTGATTCTATGTCATTTGCCAGAAAAGATTCCTCGTTTATTTTTTGGGTAGTCCTTTGAGAGGTACCTATAACAAGAGGTAGGTTTGGATGTGCCACTAATTGCGTTGTTCCAAATCGAGGCCCACAACTTCTGGTGACGTGTGTAATACTTGCAATACCCATGAAGGAACCACTGTCAGAAAACGTGACAAGCCAAAGGTTCAGACTGCCATCAGCATGTGCAGAAACCATATAGGAAGTCTGCAAAACAGCAAGGTTTTCAGTTTTCTTAATATTTTTAGCTCGAATCAGAGCAGTCTCTGCTTCATCTTCAGTTTCATAGTTACTATAAGGGTTCAATTGGGCTTGTATGTAATGATAAGTATGCGTCCAGCACAATGAAGTGGCATCAGCTTTGGTGAATGTTGCTGGAATTCTGGAAGCAAAACTTACTTGCACTTGGCGATAATACGCACTTGTAAAATCATCTAAAAAATCAACAACCCAAATCAGTAGAGAACCATCCACTGGATGAATGCAATACAAAGTGTCACTTGATGTACACCAGTCATGAATCAGATAGTTTAGTTCATCTTGATAAGTTGAGAACACTCCATCTGACGTAACAACTTCCTCTAGAGGAGAAACTTCTGGAGGTTTCAAAGATAGCTGGGATGAATGTGCTTGTATTTGCTCCACAGCATCCATCTCCATTTGATCTAGAAGAAGATAGTTTTATTAGCAATAGTATGACTTTGTATTTAATAGTATTTGTATTTAGAAGTATTATTACATTTAAAAACAATATATTAATTCATCATCTACTGTAATTGTTTACTGTTGATTTTTATTCAAAAACCTTATGTCTTCAAATATGTTTAAAAGTAAACGAATAAGTAAGGTTTTCTTTGAAATAATGCCAGAATGAAAATCCATTTACCTTCTTCTAAGGTCAGATCTAGAGTTTTTGCATCACTGACAGAATCTAGCCCCTCAAAACCAATATCACCATCAACTTCATCCACCATTAGGAAAGGATCTGTTGATGACGTATTTGCAGCAGCATTTTCCAGACCTTTCTCTTTCAACGATGCATATATCGCTTCAACAGCTGTTGTCAGTGCAACTTCCTTATTATTCAGCCACTGCAGCTGAAATCCACGCCCAAAAATTGACTGTGTCGGTATTGTAGACAGCAGAGCAATATCAGTGCTTGGGTTAATGATGGCTGCTAGATGGAAGTGGTACATACTAAGTAAATGATAGTTTTGTTGCGCATGTATTTTTTCATCTATCCTCATGTGGTTTGTTGTTTTCGTTTTCAGATCGGACTCTGCACGCTCTTTCCTGATCACGTCATCTGTTTCCCCTTTTTTATCATGAGCATGGTGGGAGGGTTTATATTTAACAGTTTCTGTCCAAATGCGACAAACATCATCTGAACAGGATGTGAGTAATACATGAGGAACCATACACCTGCAAAAAGGAATTTCCAATATTAAAATGTTTAGATCTGTAATCAACAGGTTTTATGCTAATTTTTGCTTTGAAAATAATTTTTGTACAGTTAAAATCAACAATGTTCATTAAGACTTTCAAAACTTTTTAGTCACCACCCACTTGATTCAATTATGTATGTTATGCACCAGTTTTTACATCAAAATAAACATTAACAATATTTCTTATTTTGAGCAACTTAAAATAAAACTACATACATTGGCATATGTTTACTGGTTTGACGCCATGAAAAACTTTGAACTGGTTGCGGATGAAGAACATAAATAAAGTTATAATCTTCTGTGTGGAGGTAATTATCTTCTTGTTGCTGAGTATGGCTAGACACTGAGAAAAAAATTATGATGAAATGTAGTAAAGGAACTTAATGATTAATACTGTACGTAGCATGGTGTCTTTCCTCCCCTTCAATTTTAGGGAGACAACTTTTGAGGTATGAGGTTGCTGGAAAATTCATATTCTTATAAGGGGCATCCACATAAGGGAGTACTTTAAATTGGTGAAGGAGGGATTATTTTTGTATAAGGGGGAGAAGTTTTAATGAGGAAAGAATGTTTTTATTGGAAAAACCAATGCCAGAAGACGCCATAGGTAGTTAACTGCTAATTATAGCAAAAGATTGAAGATAGTTGATCACGTATATATGTATTAAAGATTACACATCTACCTTTTGCTGCTTTAAACCAAATTTTGATCATGCAATCATTCTAGGAGAAAAAGATTTAGTTTTTAGTTTTTCTAAAAAGAAACTGTTTGTACAAAGCAAAAATAACCAATTTCTCATTAGACTAAAAATGCCAAAGTTAAATGTGAAAAAAGTTGCCAATATTACAGAAAATAAAAAAAATAAAAATTATAAAATTTCAAGCATTCTGCTTATTACATGAATCCTCACCAAGTCATTCTTAAGGTAAAGAAGTTTCTAAACATGCTAATGAAGGAATCCGTATATGGATCTCTTCACTGTTAAAAGTATGAAACAAGTAAAATTTTGTTTATAAACCTATAGTTAGATATAACTAAAAAAGCAACATACCTGACCACAGCTTGCAAAATAACGCCCATCATGAGCAAACTCCAACAAGTGCACTGGAGTCGCAAGTCTAAATGAAATTATCAAACAACTAAAGATACAATTTGGTAAACCCTTCATGGATGGTCAATGGCCCCAGACACAGGTCCTAAAATCATGCTACTGTAGTGATAATGAAGACAAATAACTTATTTTCATTTTCTGGAAAGAATAGTTCCTTTCTTAATATTATTTGTTTAAACAAATAGAAAGTTTAAAAACATATTTTCTTTCACTATACTATTCTTCCGTAAACAGACAAATTTTGTTCAGTAAGAATAACGTCATATATGAGACGCAGGACGAAAAGATATTTGCAATAAAATATAATTAGAGTACTCTGGACTGGGGCATTCCGTGCCACATAAGTCACAAGGTAAGTTCCTAGGAGCGCCGTG
>JAUBWS010056112.1:5597-16672 GCA_032270445.1 Darlingtonia californica
TGTTCCCTTTGAATTATTCGCTAAATTTTCATTCCAAATTTTCATTTCAGAAATTGTTTCGAGAAAATATTGTCAAGATCTTAGTACCGATTTTTGCGTGGATAACATTTCGCGATTTGCTGAGTTAGGAGTATTCGCGAAAATTAATTCCTGCGCAATTTTTCTTTTTTATACAAAACAACAGGAAAACACTCTAGAGTACTGAATAATCTCCCCCCCCCCCCCTGGTTATTAATTATAAAGACTTTTATAATTCAATTCGAAACCAAATCGAGAATGCGTACAGATCTGCACGAAATTCATTAAAAAACGCAAAAAAACGACTTGAATTTATATCCATACACTTTTATATCATTAGAGAAAAATTGTGAACCTGAAGCATACGACAGCATTTTGTTATTCCTTTATTATGTTTGTAAAAAAAGTTTTTCTGTCGTTACCCCTCCTCCCCATTATTCCGACCCCCGCCCGATTATTCGGTACTCCTAGAGCAAGCAAAAAACGCAGATATTGCGGTCATTCGCAAAATAAAGTCCACGTTAAAATTCATCCGCATAAGGTATTCATAATGATTGATTTGACCTCATGATATTTATACAAATTATGTTGATACTCTTTCAGTGAAAACAAAATATGAATGTCTTGCTCTTGCGACAAGAAGAAGAAGAACACGATAAATATCATCAACGATTTCAAGATTCCCGAATACGGACTGTCGTCTCCATACCGGTGCTTGCTTTCGAGTACTGTAACAATCAGCTTGTCAAGCAGTTCGCTGAAAATACTCAACAGTATTCCGGATTGATTTTTACAAGTAGAAGGGCGGTGACCGCTTTCGAAAAAGTGGTAACAAAAGAGCATCTGTTGGATATTACGAATAATGAGGATTTTTCTGTCTATGTTGTTGGGCGAACTACTGAAGACACAGTAAAACAATTAGGATTATCCTCAAAAGGAGCAGATACGGGAAATGCGAAAGAGCTTTCACAACTGATCATTGAAGAGGAAAGTGATGCCGTCAAACCGTTAATGTTTTTATGTGGAAATCTTGCTCGCGAGACCATTCCGAAGCGTTTGACCGAAAACAATATTCCGAACGAGAATATATCCTGCTATAAAACTGTACCTAACAAAATTTTCAAGGACATTCTAAAGACTTACTTAGATGGGCGAACGCCGGACGTTATCGTCTTCTTTAGTCCATCAGGTGCGGAGTTTTACATGGCAGCAATTAAGGAGCTAATACCTGATTTCAAGGATCGGGTTAAAATAGTATGTATAGGAGATTATACAACTCAATCTGTTACAAAATTAGATGTGAATGTGTCGGGCGTAGCTGCTAAGCCAACACCTGAGGGATTATTTAACGTAATTAAGGATTTGTGATTTCAATCTGATTTTTTTAAGGGTCTTGCGTTTTTTTACTTCGTATGATGAAACCGAATACTGTGTAGTTCTTTAAATTTTTTTTCTTGGAAATTGTACTGGTTTTTAAAACAAACTTAATTTCCAAAAAGTCAAATGAAAAAGATGCTATACTTCTTATGGCTTGTTTCCATACTGAAAATGAATTGCATTTTTGACGAGTTGTATCGCATAGGTTTTACCTAAGAATGCAGAATTAAAAGTGATAGCCGAATTTCACTACCGAAAGCCTCGCAACCTGGAACCCCATACAGGCTCCAGCGTTTTAACCACTCCGCCTCTGGGAAAAAAGCTGAACATCAAAAAATGGTTGACGATACAATACGTGGCTCTTTTTTGTACTGTATGAGTACCTGGCTAGATTTTGTTTTGATTCTAAGGATTAGGTTACACGAACAGTGCGGGAAAAACGAAACATTTTCAAGATACCTTTTCAATAATTCTCAAGATTTAAAACTAAGTTTCAAGAACGTGAAATATAGTCGATTTTTGATAATTTATAAATTAGGTATTTAAAGACGGGTATTCTGCGATCAATTTAGACCTGAAGATACGTTATTCACGATCTTACGGGTTGAAGTTTTCTGTTTTAGTTATTAAATTTAGGTGTAAAAAATAATTTTATTTATTATTTTTCTATTTGAAATATTGTATGTAGTTGTCGTTATATATCATGCTGAATAATTAAATAGATCAGAATAATCTTTTCATCCGAGTAATGTTTGTTTTTTTGCTCGTCTGCTGTAATTTCCTTTCGTGTTGGCTGTTACCTGATATTCAGATTCGCTTCTCGCTTTACCGCACACTCCGCTGTAGTAGAGGGCAAGGAAAAACTGGATCTGAATGTCAGGTAGTCTTGACTGATATTGCTACAAATTTGGATTCAAAATTTTCTTTTGTCAAGTACGATAAATATCGAAAGAATATTTGGTAAGTTTTTTATTTGTGGATTATTTTTTCGAGGAGAACTTTTTTGTTTTTTAACGTAACTCTTTAGTTTAACTCTAGGTGAAATATTTCTAAAACTTCGTAAAAATCAGTAAGACGCTGAAAATTGTCACCAAAATTTGAAAACTTTTCCAATTGGTTAATTTTCCCTAAAACTGAAGCTGGAAAAAAAAAAGAATTAAAATTTCTTTCCCAATTTTAGAAGAAACTCGGAAAGAAGAAATGGTGCAATATTTTTGGACATTTATTTTCGTACATTTGCCCAAAAAAAAACTTTTTCAACATATTGTATTTTTTACTTTAGGTATTACTCGCGAAGCCTGCTTGTTCATTTGTGGCAGGTTCTCAAAAAAAAATTTGTTTCAGAGTACTTAATTAGAATATATCATTGCAAAATATAAAAGTACAGCAATCACAAATAACTAAACACTAACTTACTGTAGCCAATATAGATACTCATATGAAACTCTGAAAAATTATCCCGAGACCGTCAACAGTCTTATATATCTTTTTCTTTTTCATTTTCTTCATCAACTAAAATTTTTGGATGTCTATCCCAACATCTGTACTGGATATCGCAACGAAAATAAAAAAAGTGTTTCTTCGTAGCATCCCAGCGTACTCTTAAAGTGTGTGTATGACCATTCCTTTCTGAAGTTTCCTTATAAATTTCTTTTCCACCTTTGATTTGAATCGTTTCAGCTTTCGACAGTTCGATGTAGTGTTTATGTGGTGTTATAACAGGGCTTCGAGACTCTGCTAGAGTCAATTCGATGTTATGAGGAATTCTTAGTGTTCTTGAATGTTCTCCTTTCCATAGTAAACTCTTGTGAGAATCAAGATCAAGAATGATATCTTTGAGTGCATTCAGCTCTTTCCATACAGAGGAGCCTTCACCGTGTACCGGGAAGATCGGGTATCTTTGACGAACAGTACCTAAACCTTCGATATACGGTAGTAAAGTGTAAATCCCAGACGCCCTCACTTTCCTTGACACCCCTTGTGGATCTAAAACGCAGGAGAATGGTCTTGCAGTATCTGCTGTATTTGACTTTGAAGTTGGATGAGGACCACTGAAAAATTCATTTGGTGTCTGATAGAATCTTTTACTATTTGTACCGTTTAGTTCTTTTTTCTTCCATGGCACGCAATCACCATACCGACTATCGAATGTTGCTGGTGTACCTTTAACGTGTAAACCATGATATTCCAATCCATATGGGTTCCATTTAGATAGCGGTGTCAAGTAGATTACTTCCAATGGGATAGCGTAAGTCCATTTTTGAAGAAGGAACTTACAATTCCTTTTTCGACGGTTGTTTTTGCATTTTGTAATGTTCATACCAGCTACTTGTTGTTGGCTTGTTAATGCTGCAAAGAAATTATCATCACTAAATCCACGATGAACGTTGACAACTCCGCTAGCATCAGCAACCTTGGTTCTATACCAGCGATGATATCTTGATGCGTCCTTTCTTTCTAAGTTATCATTATATGCATAACTGTCCAACGATTCATCATAAAGTAAACCTGAATATAAAAGAGTGAGAAATTACGTTGTTTTTGGACATACATATTCATCTGTTTTGGTTCATAAATAAAAATGAAGTGTGTCTGCCCTTCATGCTCATCGTAAAAAATGTCTTAAAGAAGAATTTTTTTAGATCATCCGTGATATTGTCATCAAATATTCGCTTTTGGATGGAGTTATTATCATTATTTGAACATATTTACCCAGGATAGCCTTTCAGTTCTCTTTGAACTGCTATCCACGAGGGTCCTGCCTTCCTGTGAAACACCTACAGAGAAAGACAACACATTCGCGGTGGAACGCTTAAAATCTCGCGAAATACGAAAACGTGTTCAAAAAGCCGCACGAAATTGAAATACCACGATAATTTGATTCCGCAAAATTTCTGTAGTAAGTTAGTTTAATTAGTTGAAGTGAAGTTAATGACGAGAGTCGATGCAAATTCTAACTGTACTTACCTTGGTAATTATCTTTACCAGGGATTTGTTCTATTAGTTCATCAAGCAGATCTCGGTTGGAGGTGGGTCTGTCTGTTCCTGTACGAATGATATCGAATCTTGCAGCTCTTGAATGAACATGCTTGAATTTGTTCGATCTTGTCATCATCCGAGAGCTTAGATCTTCTACCATTCGAAACTTCTTGATCGAAAGATATTTCTTTAGTGGATGGCAAAGGATTCTATAATCCCAACGTGCATATCTGGCTACACCCTCTGTGATATCCATCATTTTTCTTGGTAATGAATACTTTTTAGTTTCACTATCTCCAGCAACATCCATCCAAACGTCAGAATCGAAATAATGCTCAAACGTCCCTTCATCTTTGTCAGATTTCACCCATCCACCTTCAAGATAACAAAGAATCGGCTTGAAATACTTTGTGTAATCACGCGTTGAATCATCTTCATTTTGCCATGCTTTGAACCATTCTCTCATCTCCTTAATTTGTTCATCAACATTTGATTTACTGAGAACCTCTGGAGGAACTTCTGGAAAAGGAATAGGTTCAACTGCATTGTATTCTTTACTAGTTCTATGTGGCATATTTAATCGATAATCATTATGGCTGGTATGGAATTCAACACCATTAAGTACAGCGCTAAATTGTCCTAAACCAACTGTTCTGACATTGTTGGCATGATCATGGATTGCTCCTGCAGCATAACCATTGTGTGTTTCAGTGAAATAGTTCTTATCGCCAGATCTTCGTTGCCGAACCATGTGCAACCCGCTGTGACCCTCTGAACGAACTCTTTGCTCTTTGAAGAATTGCTGTAACAGAATTTGATGAGACAGAGTTTCAATGCTTTTCTTCAACAATTCTTCATTGTCAGTAATATTTCCAATTGCCATAACATGCTCAACTGTGTTCAGTGATTCAGCCATGTAACGAGTATGAATAAATATAATGACTGAAATTTGGCAAATGGTTTTCATGTTTGGTTATGTTCACTAAAAGTAAATCAAAGTTATTTTAACGTGAATATTTTCCAAAAAGAAGAGATTTGATCGCGATACTGTCATAAAAATGTAACGCCACCTATTAAAAGGCTTTATTTTGTCGGAGAAACCATTTGAAATTTTTTGAAAGAATCGAAAAATTTAAGACACAACATCAGAAATTGTTTTGAATAACCTCAGTAAAACTTCTCAGTGATAAGAACTCGAAAATTTCACCGCGATTATATTTGTGTGTTTGGTAAGAAAAAGTTATATTTGTTCAGAGGATAAGTTCTGCGATTTCTTGAAAATGTACCCTTTCAAAATGTCAAATAGGTTTTTACAAGGATATCATTTTCAAGTGATTTTTTTACAATATACATTTACAATATTTTGTCCAGACAACAAACTCCGATTTGCATCGCTATGAATCTTCTCTCTGTGTAATTCACCAATTGAACATTTTGATTTCTCCATAATTTATGCAATTTCAATCAAACTATGGACCATACGGGTTGCGGTTTTAACAAATTTGGAGAAAATGTTTGAAATTTTCTCGAAAAAACCTTCAAGAATAGTTCCACTAAGGGTCTCAAAAACCATCTCAAACATGTAAAAACTTTAAAAAAATTTCGAGTTCCAGCCGGAACATACCTGACGATTTCCAAGGCTAGTGGAACCCCCAGGAGTTTGTGCGTGCTTGTTCGTATTAAAAAAAAATTGGAATTCCTAAAAGTTTATATTATTAGTTGACCTATTATTTGACTACAAAAAATTATTAAAAACAATTCACTTGAAAATAAATACTTAATAGATATTTAAAATATCCTATATATTCAAATATTACCTTAAATATTGATTAAATTTGCAATCACTTCCTTATTTTATGAATTATGAATAAAATATTTGACAATAAAGTTTCAATAAGAGGGATTACCTTATGTTATTGTCGTCAACATAATTGAACATTTTTAGCTTCTGTAGGTTTTTAACCTACATGTTTTCAACAGTTATCGAATTTTGAAAGTGAGCAAAGAGAAAGTATCATAAAGAAATGCTCATTTTTTTTTATAGGGTAACAACTTTAAGAGCTTATAATACTAACGACAGAAATGTAGCTAATAAATAAACTGCTATGAGCATTTTTTTAGTCGTGTTTTGAATGAGAATTGAGACCGCTCCTGATGGTTTTGCCTCGATTGTCACTCTTGTTGCTGAAGTTGCAGGTATCGTCGTCGGTGTTATAGGTGTTGTGGTTGTAAACCTGTTAAATATTGACTCGGCGTATGCAAAATCACCCCACGTTGCAATATCCTTGTATTTCTTCGGATCCATGATGATATCGCGTAACCCACTCAGTTCTTTCCAAACAGACGAACCTTCACCATGGACAGGAAATATTGGGAAACGCTGTCGGACAACACCAACATCTTTAATGTGAGGCATCAAAATGTAGGTCCCTGAAGCTCTCATTTTATGCGGAACACCGTCAGGATCTAGTACACATGAAAACGGTCTCGACGTATCTGCCTTGTCTTTCTTCTTTGAACCACTGAAGAACTCATCTGGTGTTTGATAGAATCTCTTGCTATTTGTACCATTTAGTTCTTTTTTCTTCCACGGAACGCAATCACCATAGCGACCACCTAATGTTGCAGGTGTACCTTTAATGTGTAAACCATGGTATTTCAATCCATATGGATTCCATTTTGTCAGCGGTGTTAAGTAGATTATTTCCAACGGAACAGCATACGTCCATTTTTCTTGGACTTCAAAACAAGACTTTCTTCCATCTAAGTCAATACATTTATCAGTGTATACACCAGAAATCTTTGGTTGCGATGTTTTGGCGTAAAACAGAGTATCATCGGAGAAGCTTCTATGGTGATTTGAATAGCCACTAGCATCTTCTTCGTTAGATGAGTACCAGCGATGATAAAAGTATGGATTTTGTTCGGAATCTGAAGTTTGTGAAGCTTCACTGCTACCTGTGTGAGAGAATACAAAAGAACCTGAAAATAAGGACCATACAAGAAGTGTATAATCGATTGATTACAGAAAGGTTGCAGAAACCACATATAACACATATCTAAATTGTGTCCTATTTTTCACGAATTTTCAGAATCGAACAAAGTCTTCAGTAAAGAAAAAAAAAGCATTTGTATTTAATTAAATTTAAACCCAGTTACGAGTTTATTATCATGAAATTTAAAAGAAAGTGTACAAAATGCTTTAGTTTGGACTGCTTGATATTTTGATTTGACCAACTAAAAAAATTTGAACGCAAGCTGTTTGGCTAATTAAACAATGTGTGGTGCTGTACTAGTATGTAGATATATACTGAATTTATGAAAATACTGTGATTGTACCTTTGTAGTTATCTTTTCCTGGTATTTGCTCCATCAATTCATCCAAGAAATCTCTTCCTTCTATTGGACGATGCGTGGTTCCTGTACGATTCAAATCAAATCTTGCCGCTCTCGATTGAGAATGTCTGAATATGTTATATCCAGTCATCATACGGGAGCTAAGATCTTCAACTAATTTGATCTTCCTGATGGACAAGTAGTTTTTCAGAGGATGACAAACGATTCTGTAGTTCCATTGAGCATAAATAGGAATTCCGTTCCTAATAGAAATGATTTTAGTCGGCAAAAACGATAGATTTTCCAAGCGACTTTTAGATCCACTGTATGACAGGTATCTAGCTTTCTCATGCAGATCCATCCATGTCTTAGCATCAATGAAATGTCGGTCACTGGTAAATGGCTCGTCCACGTTCTGATCGGCATTGGTCCATCCGCCCTCAAGATAACAAAGAATCGGCTTGAAATACTTTGTGTAATCACGCGTTGAATCATCTTCATTTTGCCATGCTTTGAACCATTCTCTCATCTCCTCAATTTGTTCATCAACATTTGATTTACTGAGAACCTCTGGAGGAACTTCTGGAAAAGGAATAGGCTCGACTGCATTGTATTCTTTACTAGTTCTATGTGGCATGTTTAATCGATAGTCATTGTGTCTAGTTTGGAATTCAACGCCATTTAATACAGCACTAAATTGTCCTAAACCAACAGTTCTGACATTGTTGGCGTGATCATGAATTGATCCTGCCGCATAACCATTATGTGTTTCAATGAAATAGTTCTTATCGCCAGATCTTCGTTGTCGAACCAAATGCAATCCACTGTGACCTTCTGAACGAACTCTTTGTTCCGCGTAGAACTGTTGTAGAAGAACCTGTTCAGTGAGTTGCTCAACTTTGTCTTTCAAAGTAGCCTGTTGGTGATAAGTTGGCTGAAAGACAATTCCAAGACAAAAGAAAATGAAACATCTGTTTGATATCATTTGTCAATGATGGTTTATTTATATTTTTAACTTTTACAGTTGTAGAGAAGTAATTCTAGAAGAAAAGAATTTAAAAGGAATTGCACTAAACCAATCTCGATACATTGCAACTAAGCATTATTTTTCATTTTGCACACAATGCAATACAAAAAATCTACGTCTGGGGGTATGTCGCCCCCTTCTCTCAATGTCACCTCTATTATGACAATATTAGCACAAGAATAGATTTAATCACAGAATTCTAGCTGAATGGTTACATAAAAAGTATTATACCTTAAACCTGCTCTGGTTTTGGACAAGGTCTAATATGTGTACGACTTATATTCAAGACTTGTCAAATTTATAGAGCTGTCAGAATGAGATAAACTGGTAAACAATGAAATACCTTTTCATTTGTAAAAAGGTTGCAAATGTTGCAGGTTACTTAAGCTAATTCTTCAACGTTATTTCAAAGTGGTATTTTGATCAAATTTGAACGCACATGTGTGACTCTCGGCATCAAATAGCTGAGACTATAAGTAGAATGCTAGCAAAAATCACTGATTGTGATTGATGAGAAATCATGATATAATAAAGAAATATTGTAAATGAGCAAAACGATCAGAAGAAATCAGCGGCTGAACCTTGAAAAAGCTCATACTTCCAAGAATGAACCCCATAACACATCATACAACCTTCTTCTTGTCATATAAAGATTTCTTTACTTTTGAGCCACGACTTTTACATAACAAAATACAAGGGAGATTTTAACGATATTTTTTCTCTGTTATTTAACAATGAAACCGCAACTGATAACAGATAAGATTCGTCACAACAAAAATATATAGAGAGTTCATAAGGTATAAGATATGATTCTGCTTTTTTGATGCTTTAATATATTATTTATTACATAAAAATATGACCAAGTTGAAACGATTAGATAAGAATTGGCGCCGGATGACGGTGCAGATATAATTATGGGTTATGCGACAAGTTATAAACAACTCTATCAGCTCTCAGAAGAGTTATTTGACACTGATGACGTCATTTTCATCTTTTTGCCTTATCTGGTTATTTGATATTTCGTGAAATTAGTCATTTTACTAAATATACAAAGTTTTAAACTCGGTGTATTATATTAGTCAAATTGATTTGTACCATATAAGGTATAATGAGTCATTTCTTGGTTACGAAGACAGGGGGTATGGGGTTGGGGGTGGTAAATAGGTCTGCGATTATATATATTATTCATTTTTCCATGTGTGAAATCTCGAGTCGAAATAATCATTAGTTGACTCATTATGCTCAAATGTACAGTAGCTAGTAGTAGGATGAGACATTTTTCCTATTTTAAATGATTTAAAGAATGTACATTAATGGGATAAAGTTTTGCGGAGATAAAGTTTCGCGGTTTGCCTCACACCCGCTAAATTTTTGAATTTTGGGGGGATTTAATTTTCGAAATATGTTTTAGCTAAATTTTTCAGAACTTCTTCAAGAATATGTCATTAAAGACGCAAACAAAATACTTTCAAAGAGAAAATTGCACATTTTGACCTTCCGTTGTATGTTTTATAGCAACCTGGTTCTCAGGACCTTTTTCTCACTTTTTGATATGCTGATGGCGCTTGAGAGAAGACCCTGAGTTGCAGATTGAAATCCCCACTATACGTTATTTGTCTTTTGTTTACAATATTTTTTTGTTGTTGAACGAATGAAAATCATGTAAACAACATAAAAATAAAACTGAAAAGCGGAAATGTAAATTAAACGCACGCAAGACTGAAAAGATACGACGGCTGCAATTTGGTTTGATTTGGTTTTTTTAATGTTAGCCAATTAGATGACCAAAGTGGGTCCATAAATCCAGGGCCTTTTCTTGAAGCGCCATATGAGCATATCAAAAATCGAGAAAAGGTCCTGGGAATGAGGTTGGTTTTATAGTTCATGGTTCTTGTTCAAATCTTCATATGTAAAGGTTCAAGAAGTTTTGCGGATGAGCACTTTCGTTAATTTTTTTCGCGGGGATTAAATTTTCGAGGTTGACCACATCGAAATTTTTCGCAGGGACTTCGTTTCGCGGATAGAGAAACTTCAAGTTTTATAAAAACTTTACACTAAAAATATTGCAAATTTTGGCTTTTTTCTCTTCTTTACAGAAGGTAGTTTTTCCAAGAAGTAAGTAAACAAACCTCCTTCAGATATGTACGATGGCCCTGAAGGCTCACACTTTTCTTCTATATTTTTTTGCATCAAAACACAACTTCCAATTTTTTTCTTCAAGACTTCCACTTCCAATGGCCCTGAAGGCTCATTTACGCTTCTCTTCACTTCTTGAAATTTTTCACACTTCTCAACTTCTGATTTTCCACGCTTCTCAACTTCTGACATCGAGACAAAT
>JAUBWS010056123.1:0-16662 GCA_032270445.1 Darlingtonia californica
AAATTGAAAACGTATCTAAAGAAAAGACGTTGGCTTAAAAATTCAACCAAGGACAGCTCCTCCACCAATTGTTAGCAGTTTGGATGTGATCTAAGAAGTTTTTTTCTCTGAGTAAGGGGTATAGTAGCTACAACTACAAGCATATTTAGGGTGAAATTTCAGAAATCTTAAGATAATACTACCCTTGTTCGTGCAGCTAGAAATTATTTGAATATGCTGAATTTAGCTCTCTGGCGTTGTTTCCACAGAATACAGTTTCTGCAGAAGTATCAAATATTTTTGACCATCTAAACTCTAGAAATGCCCATTTGTCTTCTTGAAAATTCCATGATAGCCAAGAAATTCTTGTCCTTATACGATTAAATAAGCATATCAAATCTTTAAATCTTCATACAAAACGTAAGCATATAAAACCCTAAGCTTATTTACCGTAGACCTTGAGCAGAGTTATGCTTATTAAAACATTAACAAATCATACTGTATAGAAGCCTATCGATAACTGGGATCCTGGTAAAGTGGGACTTAATATACAAACCACTACAGTAAAAAACATTGGTTATGTGGATTGACTAGTTTGGTCCCTTTAAGAGAATATGTAACTGGAAAATACTTTGGATAATGGGACATTTGCTAAAGGGGACGTTTTCTATTTATTCATCTTATTTTTCTACTCAATGTTCCATTTAAATTGAGAGTATATGTTGTATCTTTTAGAAAATGCCTAGTCTCATTTTAAAGATAAACAGGGAGCACCAAATCCTAACTGAGATGTAGCAATTAGACGTTTTTTTGTAGAGTACTACTATAAAAAATTTTGTATTTGAAATAAATATTTAACATCTTTCTGAAATTTATTTATGTAAACTAAAACCATTTAAACTTTCCTTCATTTCGTTCCCCTCACTTTCGAACCAATTCTTGCAAACCCCATATAGCGACAAAAGCCTCAAAACCGGTCTACCAGATCGACTAAACGCGCTTGGTTCAGACCAAGAGAGTTTTCCGTAGGAAAGTCTGTAAAATATGTTTGGAAGAGCGAGGCATCTAGGACTATTTGTTTTGATTGCTCATTTATAGACGTTTCTACGGAAAACTTCAGTGGTCAGAACTTGGCACTTGAACTATGTTAAATACAACAGTCCTTCTATTGATTAAGACGCAAATGTTTCCTTTTTGTTTGTAAAATTCAAAAACAAGCAAAAGCAACGTCCTTGTAGACTTTCCCACGATTTGATGAGATATTCGGATCGTACTTGTTTACAAGTTTATAAAAATAAAAGAAAGTGAAAATGCTCTAATTAATTTCATTAGCATTGTTTTTTAACAAGCACCTGCTTAAATATGGAAATAAGTAAGAAACATTGAAGAATTATGATTATCGACCATAGTTCAAAAATTTATCCAGAAAGAAAACTTATTGAAGTTTTTTAAAAATGATAAGTTATTATAATGATCCGAAACCGAACTTCTACGGTTCTATCATACTGTCTTTTATTGTTTTTTTGTTTGAATGTGTCCGAGATTGTCTACATACGAAGGGTCCAACGAAAGAACAGCTACGAGATTCTACTGCTAAGCTTAAGCACATCAGATGCTTTGTTTTCATTTGCTAATATGGGTCTCCCTATATTAAGACTCTTACAATTCAGTTTTGGAAAACCTGGAATACGGTTTGCTTACGCAGTGTCTCTGTTTTTATCCATGGCACATTTGATATCTTTTACAAGTTTGTAGTAAATATATTACCAGGATCAACATATCATTGGCCACCAATGTCAGCCTCCATATTGTTAGTTGTCAACGCTGGTGTCAACAGCTTTATTTATTTCTTCCATTCCAAATTGAAAACGTATCTAAAGAAAAGACGTAAATTGAAAGTTTCTACCATTAGCAAGACCAATAACAGATCCTTAAGCGGTTGTTAAGAATTTTTTGAATACTCATAAGGTTCCGTATTAGATTCTGATGCAATATTTGGATTTGATAAACACATTATACCCTATACTAGAGTAACTTTAGACGACTGTTTTATGTTGTGTCTAATCTAATTCTACCGACCTGTTCATAAGATAACATAGCTCATTAGTTAAAATTTTAACGCCTTATTCATAAGTTCAGTCTTGTAGAATTTAATCATATTCGACATAAAACAGGCGTCTATTTGGCCTCTAAGTGTCGAAAATATACAGCGCCAGTCGCAGCAAGATACCAAAGAAACAACATCAACAAAAAGCCAAGATTCTAGGGGACTTGCATAAAAACGCTCAAAGCTCTGCATTTGGTTTATCGTCTTTATTCTATCTTTTTTAGAACGTATTCTTTAAATAAACTACAATACTTTGAAGTGCTTGACTTCCTTTCCCATATACTAATTTGTTGACACATATGTGACGAACGCATTGGCAGAAAAACGGAAAAAAAATTGTAAGCTATGGGGCCTTTAACTTCGTGTGACCTGGTGTGATTTTCTTCATGTCTTAATTATTTCTTATTTTTTTATGGTAAAAATTTGTAGTCGGAAGTTATGAGAATGAAGGCGAAAGGTCAGAGGAATCCGACAAGGCAAAAGCGCAAAATGTCTGCTATTTTTTTCTAGGAGGCAATTTTTACCAAAAATCTAGCAAAAACCAAATGCTCTAGGAATACCTCTATAATCTAGGAGTCTCACATTTTCAACGAAACACATAAAAATCGATTCAGGACCCTAAAACACAAAAAAATCGTTTACTAATAGCCTTTCCTTTTCTGCCCTACTCTCACCTCATCTCACATTCCTGCTATGGCTATCAAATCTGGTGTGAACAATACAATAATGATGGATTATTTCACCCTCGATTCCAGGGCTGTTTTCTCTTAGCGGCAACAAAGATAGCGTTAAAAGGGCCGTTGCAGTCGTTAAGAGAAAAAGGCCCTGGAATCGAGGGTGGGATTATTAATTTGAGGATCCATTTTGGCTATTATTAGTTGCTTCAAAAATCGTGCTTCAGAGTTTGCTGATCTACTTCAAGAAGAGCCCCTGATTTTTGAAGGTCATATACAAGAAAACTTATCCCGAAGTTTATTATTTAGTATGTCCAGCCTCGTTTTGAGACTAATTTTATCTTAATAAGTTCTCTACTCTTTATATTATTTATATAGTCGATTGCCAAAGCTTAATTACGTTAAGAGCGCATAGCGAATAACGTATTAAAATACCTTGAAAACAATTGCCATCCGTAACAGCTCCAATAGCCTACTTAATCTGTGCAGTCGTTACTGGTAGCTTACTTATGCGGCTCTGCAAAAGACAACGGCTTATGATTCTTGTATAAAGTTACTGAAATCAGATAACAAAATTTTAGATTCGTCTCATCAAAAATAGTGAAAATGGTTTCCCTTAGAGGATACTTTTTTATTTCAGTTTCATTACGGCATAATAATATAGTCATTATTACATTCAAGAATACACCTTTCTCCGCATTCAGTTTGCATATGCGCACGTAGGCTGCTTCACATCACTCTGCGAAACACCGGTTTCTTTCCTAACAACGTGTAACTTTTGTAAGAGTTGGCGAATCAGACTAATGCGGGCGCAGACTTTGTTATTAGTTTTGGTAGGTAAACAAATCGTTAAATTCAAAATATAATACACGCTTGATTTCATACATTATCTTGACCAATTAAAGAATAATCAGAAAAAGTTCTGCATTAATTTGCTATTATATCTAAATACTCCCAAAAGCATTTTTAAAAATTTAAGATTTTTTTCCAACCCCCGGACCTTATTTGGACCCCCCAAATTATTTTTTCGCCAACAGACATCTGGCTCCGGTGTTTTTCTTTCGTCCATTACCATTTAAACGAAGACTCCCTTGGATTTTTTGTATTGTATAATAAAGTTTTGATGAACATTTCATTACTGTAGTTTTTTTCTAGCAAAATGATAAAGTGATTTAATTTCCAACCCCCCTTATTACTAGGACAAAAAAACGGAACGCTCTTAGTTGACAATAAACGTTGTTTTTTTGTTCCACAAAATCTAGCACTTTTTACTTTTTTTCCTAGGGGATTGTTAATGTTGAAGCTCTTTCTTACAACACAGGAAAAAATTTTCAAAAGCCGTAGCTACGGAAATATATAACTACGGATTGGGAACTTTATGTGGCTTGGGATTTTCGGCTTGTGAATTTTAATGAAAAATTATATTCAAATTCCCGATCTGTAACCGCTTACTTCCGACGTCGACGTAAAAAATGAATTTATTTCCGGATTGGTATTTTATGATAAGGGGCTCCGTAAACGACTTTATGATGCTAATAATCACAATGCGAATACACCTTCCTACCCCGATAATTGGCCACAGATTTATACGAGCCTTGCAAAAGAACAGGCTTGTAATTTCTAATAACCAGATTAAAATTTGCTCCTTAAAAGAATTACTTCAGCCAAGTAATTTTGACTACGGAAACTAGGTATTCTGCATTGGTACTTTTAAAAATAACATGGCTTTGGACGTGTGAAATGTAGCAATCCGACTCCAAAAATCCAATAGAAATTATGCTTTACTTAGGACAAAAAAACCGTTGAAATTCGGATTCAAAACTAAAGATTTCACGATCCGGAAAATTATATAAAATTAGTCAGTATTGTGGCATGGGAAAGGCCTATTCCGGATTTGGAAATGAATTGTAATAGCCACGTAAGTTGTCAATTTGCGGATCCGAAAATAATTATTTCCCAATCCGAAACATTGTATAACAACATTTTAAAATAGGATTGGAAAACAAACAGTTCCAGATTGCAAAATCTATAAATTCCGGAGCCGGAAGTGTTGATTTTCCCATCTGGCACATCGTATACCAACATTTTTCAAGGCTTGAGAAGTGGCCATTTTCAGCTCAAGATTTTGAACAATGTAAAGTAACCTCCCTCCTAAATTTCCGGACCCGGAAAACTCATTTTACCAACCCGGAATTTTTAGATAAAGTTTATTTGAAACCTTTATCCAAAATGTTATATCTATTTAAAACTTGGGGCCTCTTTTTTCCAATTCGCCCACCCATCAATTTAGATTCTTTCAGTCTATTCTCAAGTCTTCTAAATTCATCAATTGAATTTGGACGCATATGTGCGTTGGTTGAGTATTTAAAAGGAGATTTCATAAAGAAATACTAACCGTCATCGTCATTAAAGAAAAGCTGGACCTCAAAAAATAAAGAAAGGATAAAAAATCTATTTGTGATGAGTAGTAATAATAATTAAATCCGATAAAATCTTTTTATTAAAAAAATCCTATGCACCTTTTGAAAATTGAAAAAACAAAAACCTAACAAATACTCGCAGACAGTTGAAAAAACTCAAACCTGAAAAATTCGTTACAGAGGCCTGTAAACTATCCACAAAGTGCCTCAAAATGGTAGATTATTACCAAGGTTCCAAACCTGAATACTTCGCTTTACTGGTACTGTCCGCTGTTGTTTTTGGCTTGAACGTGTCCGAGATTGTCTACATACGAAGAATCCGGCGAAAGAACAGCTACGACTTTCTACTGCTAAGCTTAAGCACGACAGATGCTTTGTTTTCGTTTGCAAATATCGCTCTCTCTCCCACATCACTTCTTCAAGAGTATTTTGTAGTTCCATTTTTCTTCATACGGTTTATCTACACAGTTTCTTTGCTTTTGTCAATGGCACATTTGATGATGCTTGCATTGGATCGATGTGTAGCTGTCTGTTTTCCTATTAAACACAGAATGTATTGGCGGACCAAATACGCAAAGGTTTTGATACTTGTTATATGGGTTTTGCCCTTTTTGATAAATTTCATTATGATAATTACAAGAATCGAAGTAGATGTCAGGGCATTCAAAATTGCATTGGCTTCGATCATCTTCATTACTGACGGTGTGCTGGTTTGTTTATATGTCACCATTGTTTGGAAACTCTTTCAAAGAGAAAGAAATATTTCCTCGATGGAGAACAACATACCAAAGCAACACAATAATAAAAGTGTATGGAGTAGTGTAGTCTTGTGTTTTTTGACAACATTAAGCTTTGGATTTTGTACAACGAAGTTTGCATTTGATGCTCTACCAGGATCTGTATATGATTGGCCACCATTATCAGCATCCATACTTCTTGTTTTGAACGCTGGTGTCAACAGCTTTATTTATTTCTTCCATTCCAAACTGAAAATGTATCTAAAGAAAAGACGTAGATTAAAAGTTTCTAATTCTACCAATAGCAGAGAGAGATGCTCAAGCAGTTGTTAGCATAAAGATAACAACATCCATTTGTGTATTCAGAATTGTCACAACAATTGGGAGAGAAAGTTATCCATGCTGACGCTAATAAAAGGAGATTCGATAACTGTTCATCCACTACCCCTGGTGTCCGACTCTTTTTTGAAAAAAAAAGGACTAATTCTTCAATGCAGAACAATAAACTAACGGGACACAACTATAATTAATATACAACTATATATTTTTGACGATGAAGTTTGGAATAACCGTGTTTCCAGGATCGACAAATAGTTGGCCAATATACTTCTTGTTCTGAACGCTGGTGTCAAAAGCTTTATTAATTTTTAACCACTTAAATGCCGATGACATACATAATTGTCATGGAATAATAAATGTTTTTACGGTCCTGGACCCCTGGGTAGTGACTTAGGAGCTATGCGACCCATGCACCAGGGAGCGGTCCCTGGTCAAGAAATCTCCAAACATTCCCAATATGTTGAAATTTCCCAAAACAGAAGTAATCAATTTCAAACTGAAAATGTATTAATCAACACTTTCAACTCCTTCAAGAATATGAAGCGTCCTCTGTGATCAATGTGAAAACTTTTTGCATGTGTTCCAGGCTACCCCTGGCGGGACTCGGAAGGACAGGGCAAAACATACAATTAGGAGTGACACATACGCGTATGGTCCATAGGTTGAGCACCCCTCCCCACCTTCCCTCCTGGGGAAAGATTGCTGGTGTATGAAGAAAACTTCCAATATATGGATAGCTATAACCAAAAACCGATGGAGACAGTTCCTGTTTTCTAAAACAACCAAACCATAAATCTAAAAACATGATCTCTTTTAAATAAAAAACATTTTTCGAGCGGTTGAAACATCGCATAGCAGGAGGCTTTCAGATCATTAAAGCAAACTGTTACAATAACTTTTATTTCCTTTTTTCCTGCTCCACCTTCTCAAGTCTCAAGTGCAAAATCCAATTGCGTTATTAGGGCTATACCACTTTCAGTTTCGGTGCCTACTTGAAGCGTGACGTTTTAACGTTAAAATTCAGTAACTTTTTATGTTATTGGAACACCCCTGTATTAGTGACCCGGTCACAGCTCCGTAGCTGAGGGGGAGCCCCCCGCCCTAAAGAAATATTTTATATATCTTAGAAAAAATGAAATCTTTCGTTTGTTTAGAGTTTTTTTCGTTACAAGTTTTATGATTCATATCTATCGAAAATTTGGCTAATTGTGTCAATTTTATTCGTAATCATTCGGGCATCATGAATAACATAAATTCATAAATTCTTATACTCAAACTTTATCAACAAATTTTAGACAATAGTCTGTTTTAAGCCTTCAAATGTTGTTAACAGGTTCTAAACTTTTTGTCATTTGAATGCGACGGTCTATGGGAAAAGGAAACATAAAGTTAACCATAATTTACTTGTTTACCTCTCAAAATCAAGAAAAAACGTCTGCGGAGGAGGTCATTTCTATTTAAGCGACACGCAAATTGATTGTCGCTTAAATAGAAATGCACTCCTCCACAGACGTTTTTTCTTGATTTTGAGAGGTAAACAAGTAAATTTTTTAGCTATATCTTATTTGTAGTGTTTCTTAACAGAGACATGAAAAGCTACCCTTGGTGTTAACATAAATATTTTTCAAACGTTTTAAAAGATAAGAAACAACAACAATGATAATCCAGATTTTTCAATCTTTCTAAAAATTCTCAAGATTTTGCTCCATTTGAAAGTAATCTTGAACAGTAGCAGGCGGAGTAGTATAAAACGAAAGGAAAGCCACGGATTACGCCTAGTTTGCATAGGCCACCTAAACGTCTAGATTAATTGGTTGAATCTAAGCCACATAGTCTATCTAACCAATCCTGTACAGATTAACGTTTTCTATGGAAAAACGATTGAGGTGAATTCGTTCTGATGTCTTGTTTTTTCAAACATATTTAGCAAACTTTGCTACGGAAAACTTTAGTGTGCAGGATTTGTTAGATAGACACTCTCGTAGAAATATGATTGGTTATTTTGATAATTTCGGTACAATAGCTTGGCGGGATTTGGTTTGATTTGGTTTGTTGTTTTTATCAACTGTCAAACGCAGTGGAGAATTCAAAATGGACAGGTACTACCATATCAGGCCTTTTTTAGATTCTTGTAGAAGATGGTTGATACTACAGGCGGGGGTTTTCCTCCTAATAAAAAAGCCAAAGTTATGAAATTTTCTCAGGTCTCCCGCTATTTCCAAGCTTCAAAGTAAACAGTAAAACTATGTGCCTCAGAGATATTTTTTTCTTTTCCTGTTTGTTATCCCATTAGACAGAACCGCTAGCGTAAATATTTGGAAGAATTATTGATGGCTTATTAGTCTTTTGGAAGTCATAACATATAGTATTTTTGAAGTCAATAAGGAAAGAAAATATTTTGCAGGATGATTAATTTTGGTGGGCTAAAGTGAAACATTCTCATATTTAAGGCCCAAAACCTTGTTTTTAGTGAAGTATTATACTTTGTTCGATAGTTTTTATCAGGCCCAAAGCCAAGGAGGGGGGGAGGGGGGGGGGGGTGGCACGTGCCCTTACTGGCTCGAAAAGTTTAGGGGTTGTGCCCCTCCCTAACAAATATGCTATAAATATTTTTCCTTTTAATCACTATTATGCCCTGAATTTTTGGTCAACTAAGAACTTAAAAGAGCAGTAGCAAGTCTTTGTTTATGGGCGTGAACCCTTTGATTCGTTCGGAAAATTATGCTTTCCAGTTGTCTAGAAGTTTAAGAAAACAAAATTTTTTATTCAGAAAATTTGAAAATTTGAGAGAAATCGTCAAGGCAGACCCTTGTCATTTGTGTGGTAATTTGTATTGCCGGATCAAAAAATAATGCATTCTCCGGCGATCTACGAACTTTAAAATTCAACATTTTCTTGCCCCTCAAGGCGAACTACGGTGGCTATTCGGGTGACTCTAATCATGAGTCTTCCAACTCATGACCCCCCCCCCCCCCCCCCCCCCCCCCCCCCCTCTGGTTTCGGGACTGATTTTTATTAATATAAAATAATTGTTTATAATTGTTTATTCCGATCGAAATAATTCCTACTCTTGATACGCATTGTTGGATTGCATTGTTAACACACATTCTTTTTAAGATATCAACGTTTTAAAGCTAGCGTAAGATTTTTTTTCAGCCCTTCCGAGATAAGCCCAGGTCGCAAAAATCACAAAATTTCGAGTTCCACGCCAAATTTTTTCTTTAAAGGTAATTGTTTCGAATCTTTGGCGGTACTGGGTCCATACCTGTTGATTATGATAAGGTCACCCCTCCCCCTAGAACTGAAACTTTTTTCCCCATTATGATTTCCTCACCGAAAGTCAGTAGATAATTAGTTTTGCTCTGAGCTATTTTAAAACATAAATTTTCATCAATCTTAATATCAACAGTTTTTAGAAATCATAGCAAATAAATCCTTCTGTCAACATCGCACATCTCACTTAATTACATGACTAGACAGTAAAAGTTTCTAAACAAAATTTTGCGTTGAGAATAAAAACAAATGTTACTGTTAATTCACCTAATCATCCACAATTAATTTAACGAGGCAGTAAATAAAACTTTAAAAAGTCTATTTATACACCTGTTCCGGTAGGGCAACCGATTATTAAACTATAAATAATTTTTTTACAAAGGGTTAGCCTCCTCAAAATTCAATTCTAACCCTTAAAGGGCGGATCCCACATATATACGGGACAAAGTACTCAAAATACCCCTATGCATTCAAGTGCCCATAACTCCTTAACTAGTCCAAATCGCCTATTCAATCACCTATTTTTCTTAAAAAGAGATTTAGAGCTTTCCTTTGATACCAAATTTTACTAGTGTTGGTTATTCCATAGTCGAGTTTCAGAAGTGTTGTAAATTTTTTTTGGCAATTTTGGCCATTTTGAAAAAATGTGGTCCACACCACAAGGGCTAAGCTAGAGCTTGTTAGAGTCCAGCAGTCAATTCAGCCCCACGCATATTAGTCTGTACAAGACATTTGTGCAAACGGCAAAGGCAGTTAAAGTCAGGTACATAGATAAAAAATTACTTCTGTAGAGGACTTCTCGTTCATCAATACGTCCACAGTTGTACAGCTTCTGGCAATGAATTTTCAACATGATAGTATACGATTCTTTGATCACTTCGAAGAATTTTCCGTCAATTAGGATTTTGAATGGGAAACCGTGAAAGTATAAGCTAGAGTCTAAAACCAATTTCATGTTTTCCTAGAGGAAGGGGGGGGGGGGGGGTACTAGCCATAGAAATCTAAGTGTTTGTGCCGCCGAAGGCACGCAAACCGTAAATAATAAATTTTTAACAAGTTCATAACGATTTTTGGGACCCTCGGTAAGGTCCACCACTTGTTCTTTATCTTACTAGGGAAAACTCTGTCGGGAATGGTGACCAAAATTTCATCTGATGAAATGATGAAATCTTTAGTTAGAGAAAACTTGTGTCGAAAATCTTAATATACAAACTCTTCAACAGATTATTAGAGACAATCTATGTCAAGTGACAAATAATTTTATTAATGAAATGTTTTTAAAGTATGAAAACTGACCAAGTGACGAAAGTTTTGACAGACGAGATTTTAATAGATTAGGAAAATAGTGGAGAAAATTCGACAAGTAATAGAAATTTTAAACAAACGGAATCTTTAATTTATAAGAAAGTATTATTGAAAACTAGCCAAGCAAAGAAAATTTTAACTGACAAAATTTTTAGTCTAAAAAATTAGCGAAGTGAGGACAATTTCCCCTAATGAAGTTAAATTGAAATTTTCCAGCTACACGCTTTTTTTATAAGCATAGGAATTTTCTGCCTCAAATATGCTTATGTTGACACTCAACTATCTCTAGTTATACACTGACACCCCCTATGATTATAGGCTTAAATTGTTTCTAAGACCAAGCTCTTTCATTTGGTATATTCAGTTCCTTCAAAAACCTTTTCAATTCTGAGATTGCTGAAAATTCAGAGTCAAATCTCAGCCTTCATATGCTTATAGACGTCATGCTTATAAAAAAACGTGTATGTCACAGCGTATGAACTTATCGTTGATTGCTTTCTTTAAAGCCTGCATTTAATCTCAAACTTAGGTGGAGCTCGACATGCCAAATAACTGTGTTGATACTCTTAGAATTATCCGTCTAAAACTTCTAGGTTAATCACAATCTTTTTTCTGGGTTGATGACCTCCACTTGTATGTAGTTTAATAAGAATAGATTGAAGCATTTTTAGCAATAATTACTAGTTAAAACAAGTTTGCATTGTCAAAACAATTAATAAAGATGAAGATATATTACAAATTGCCTGCATATTCAGTGGGGGGCTTACGTATAGAAAATCTAAATTGCTCGTCAAAAGAATTTTTGTCAAGTGAAACACGAGAAAAACAGCCTATTTTGTGTTTCCTATTTAATATACTCTAATTATTGTGACTATTAGCTAAATAAATATATAAGAAATAGCGCTCAATGATATATGTATGTGTATTAATCAGGACATTCTTAGGTTAAAAAAGGACAACAAAATTTTTTATAAAAATAGGTGAAAAGCCTTTTTCTGGATTTCTGTCTCCGACAAATGTTTAAGTTAGTTTTCATTTAACACAATCTCTACTGTTCGTGAGGAGTGTGGAGTTAGGATTACAGAACAAACAGTTTAAGTGAATTTTTGAAAATGTTTATGGAGATTAGAGATGGAGAGAGAGGGCTTATGTTGATAAATATGGAATTTGACATGTCTTTGTTGTAAATGTCACCTTTTGGAAAGGCTTCTAGCTATGGGAGGATTAGATAAGGACTCAAATGGGATTTTTAAGAGTCTGGCAATTTAAAAATATGGCGTTGCTTTCGCTGAATTTGAATTTTTATGTTTATAGTCAATTATGTGTGTGCACCGGGTTTCCAGAGAATGGACACGATTATTGAAGGAGATTGCAAAAGCAAATTTGGAGTTTGGAAAATTGAATGATGTTTATACTGTGTTTGAATTTTTGTTGGTATTTTAAAGACGCGAATCTAGAGGGTCACAAAGTTAGAGTATGAGAGTGAAAAGTCGTTATAGGGTCATCAACTCGAAAGCAGCCAACGAAGCGGATACGAAAGGCATGTGCTTCCTAAAAATTTGTTTGTGTTTGGAAAATTTTCCGGAAAACACTTCGCCCTAAAGTAGACTAGTTATCTAGTCTATTACTTTTATATATAGCGGCGTAAGTTAAAAAAGGCACAGCGACGGACTGTCCGTACGGCACTCGGAGTTTACCCGTTTTTGGATTATATTTTCTGTTTTCTCGGTTCTTTTGGAAAAGAGACTGGCTAGCGAGTCCACTCCAAAACTTGATGTTTTCGGTTGTAAATTTCCGTTTCCTAGAAAGAAAGAAGCGTTCTGAGACCATTTGTACCTCCGGCTTCTGGATTTTTACACGTTCGGGAAAACTGTCTCCTAGATTTTTTGAGACATTTTAAGACCATTTGAATTTGCTAGATTTTTTGTAAAATTGCCCTTTCTGGAAACAAAGAGCAGATATTTTGTGTTTATTGCTCGTCAGATGCTTCTGCCATCTCATCTATTGTCATTAGGTAATTGATAATGACATTCAAACTTCACTGCCCTCCCCAGTGGGCAAAACCGTGAAAAAACCATGTTGAGGAGTGTTTTCTTTTTAAACGGTTTAAAGAGAAAATCACTTCTCCACATAGGGTTTTTATTAACGTTGCCCACTGGGTCATGTAATTTTGCAGCCCCTCTAGATCTTTATATAAAAGCTATTTATATGGGTGTCTGGAAAAAAGTCCAAGTGGACATGATTTTTATGAAGAGGATTCTTTGTTACCTAGAGGTGAACGTTAGGCCGACTTCAAGCAAAACAGGACAAAAGCCAGGGTGTTTTTCTCGTCCCCGTATCTCGAAATATCATACTGTGGTGACGACAGGGCTTTTCATCTCCTACGCTCAAGAGCTCCATGCGAAAAGAAGCAACCTGTGGAGACATTCGCCATGCTGTCGAGCTTGGGCAGAAGAATGAACATTAAAATAATAGATTGCTTAATAGTCATCCTTCAGAACACCATAACAAAAACGGCCATTGGCTAATCGATTGCTCTTGAAAGATTACGTCACATTCAGTTTTCTGAATGTATGAAATGAATTTCTCCACAGGTCGCTTTTTCGCACGAAGCTCTGAGGCGTAGTAGAAAGAAAAACACCCTGAGGTCACCATGGTACAAATATCATGACTAAAAAGTGTTGATTAACTTTTTGGTTCAATTTGTTTAGTGATAGCTAGATCCCTAGCTATATAATTACGGTTACATTTTAGTTTTATTTGAAAAAGTTTATATCGGTTTACGCGGTTATACAGGATGAAATAAAGACTTAGAGGTTCTAGATGTCAAAGAGAATTCTCTGTGTTTGTTCGGACTGTGCACAGTATACCGTTTGACTGACAAAATAGACTCTGCTAATTTTGGTAGCAAGGCGCAAGAACACACTCACAGCGTGAAAAACGTGCGAAAAAGGGTCCCATATATGGAAGAAATTAGTCCATATACGGTAATATACGGACCATATTCGGTGAATTTCACGCTTTGAATGCTAACAGAAAAACCTACACATTAAAAAAGGGAAACCGTATAGATGAGGCTATGCGATGCATGGGATAAAACTATATGTGAATTGACCAAACCAAAGAGTTGGCGCTACTCATATGCAATATTGCTATATATCCATATATTACAACAAAACGTTCGAAATAGTAGGTTTTAGAAAATTTAAAGGTTCTGACAAACTTTGGAAATAGTCTATCTGCTGACGGGGATCGATCCCTGGTGCATGGGTCACGGAGCTCCTAGTTTCTACCCAGGGGTACAGGACTGTAATGAATTTTTTTCAGCCATATGTTTACTCGTTAAACAGCCCTTACCATTTCACTTTCATACCGTTCTTTAACTTCATTATGATTATACCAATATTATACCAATCAATAGCAAATTTTGTGTACTTGTAAAATTGTCATAATAGCAAAAGAATAGTTCCCCGAGAGAGAGGGATTTCTGAATTTAATGATGGACGGAGACCTTCCTTTGGAGATTTCAAAATTAACTCTGTCAAGGACTAAAAAAAATGAAAAACTTACTCTGGATATTTTTTCTTACCCAGGAATAGTCTTTTTCTTCAGTCAGAAGTTCTAAGCTGTTTCAAATTAGCCCGGCATTTTGACTTTAAAATGACGATTTAAATGTTCATAGGTGGCGAACGTGTTAACAATATCTTATCATACTTTGCATTGATTTCTATAGACGGGTTGCAAATGACGTTTTTTGTCTGTCATTTTTTCACGCAAGCGCATAAAATCTCAAAAAACGTATATATTGCGACCCGTCTATGCCAACGCTTGTTGTGAATGTCCATATTCACAAGAAAATCACAAGATTCAATTAAAGGCTTTGATGATCCCATTCGATACCATCCAGATTGAAAAACGATTTGCAGATGTATAAACATATATCCAGAAGTATTTTGTAAACAAAAATATTGATGCTGTGTGATTTGAGATATGAACTAATGCTAGTAATAAATCTCCTATCGTTTCATTGGTTAATGTGTCGATCCAGTTATGTCAACATGACCTACCTCAAGACTATTCATTTTCGCGAGCATCGATTTTTGTCCCGGTTCGAACCAAGGAAACAATCAAAATAAGAGCACTATGTTTAAAAAAAAAGAACTCAGGGAGAAAGTTGGGTCAGGTTTTCTGGTAAAAAAGCGTGGGGATCTGCTTCCAAGTTGACTGTATTAGAAAGGATAACTTGCTATGTAAAGCTCGATTGGAAAAGGCTCAAAAAATTTCGTAAGAAACACAGAAAAAAAGTTAAAAGCTGAAGAAAAATCACCAAAAAATAAATCAACAAATTTTAAAATGAATTTAGGGCGTTTTAACTTTGTTTTTGACTGGTTACTGATGACATATCCATGTCAAGTGCAAGTTTGTTTGTTCATTGTCACAATCATCACCAAGATGATTTTGACATACCACGCCAACGTCATTTCGCGTTTAATTGTACAGACAACATTCTTTGTACATCCTGTCCAATGCCTGTTCAAATCACTGTAAAAATAGATGAAAGTTAGTCTTTGTGAACGAAATTTTGATGACTTCTTGCCTTTTATCGTCGAAAAAAACAAAAAAATGCATTCACCTAAATATATATCTAATATCTATTAGCAAATAGAGAAATAAAAAGGAAGCATATTAATTTCAAATCAAACTTATAAATTTTCTGGTGTTTTTCTCAGCTACACTCAAATCTGTTTCGTATTTCACAACACCATCTTGAAAATCGCAGAGTCTATTTCACATACTGGTCGGTAGGATAAGGAACGTAGCAGAATTTCGGTAATGTATAGTTAATTTAGCTCTTTCTGTTTTTTCTCGTTTTTACCTTCAATTTGCGTTGCAGTAATTACAAGAAAAAGTTTTTTGTCACTATGATATAATCTACAAAGCCAACAATATTATGTAAAAATTAACATAAACTTTTTGATCTACCCTGCTCCTACTAATACAATTGCGAAAAAGGAAATGAGCCTTTTCACTGGCAAAGAAAGTGGAATATTCTTTCGAAAAGAAAAATTATTCAATCGGTCGTCATCTTAACCAGACACCAGCTAAAAATGTTTTACTTTCACTGATATTTATCTCATGTCAGTGAAAATACAGCACTTGTACCTGGGCTGTGAAAACAAACCATTTTACTGAAAATCAACTCAAATTTTAGAAAATTTATGTACAAAGGTCAAAATTTTTTGTCAATTTTTACACCTGAGACCCCTTGGAAATTCGATTTTCAGCAAAGCATCACCCCCTGGACATCCACAAATTGTAACCAGTGAGACCCCCTGGACGTCCAATATCCTCAACATAAGGTATACAGTTTTTTTCTTGAAAAGTCCAATATAAAGTATAACGGTAGCTATGCCATAAGGTTAAAAGTACTATTTCGTATGGCTGGATTTTAAAATTGTAGCTTAAATCCTTCAAAACGAGACAACTTTTATTTATATTTGAAATTTGAAAATGCTTCCAATGCTCAATAGCCTAGCGGTCATCATCCAGACTACTGAACACGCAGACTGTTGGAGAGACAGACTCTTGGTTATTTAGAGCTAAGCTCTTCATATTTTAAAAACGTAGAGGATGCTACTTGCCCAGGAATACTAGTTTCTTCCAGGAATAGTTTTAGCTAATTAAATGCCAAACTCAATGCTTTTAAGTTACCATGGCATTTGTGGTCTTCAATTCAGAGCATCGTTACTCCGAAAGCAGCCAACGAGGCAATTTTGCAAAATATCTGTTCGGAAGGCATGTTTTTTCTAGAAATTTACATGTGTTCG